>VUQG01034961.1:47707-61437 GCA_015106755.1 Etia nguti
GTTGTTGCCTAGATATCCAGCGGGCTCTTTGGTGTTTGTTTTTTTTTAATGAATATTCACACCATTGTTCTCGGGTATAAAAATAGCCATCATGAACTGAACCCACAAAAATTTTCGCTGACCTACCATGGCGCGTTTGGGGCCGCTTTTATTTCACAATGCTCCCAGTCCCGGTTTGCTGCTGTCACACTCATGCATCACTAGACTTATAAAACAGCGAACAATAAAAGGGCTTAGCTTTAATGGGTAACAAGTGCCACTCATCTGCGAGGCTGAATAGCTAACTGTGCGCCAAGATTAGGCCTGGGACTTACAAAAACAACCCCAAAAGATGAGTTATTATGAGTTTTACTTTCTTTATTGCTCACAGTGTTCCCTTCGGGGTAGTTTATGATGAAAAGAGCACCGAGTTTAATGCGGGGGAAATATGCTAATAAAAAGAAAACGACAATGATATTTCTTTTATATTGCTGCTGATTGTTAACCGCAGTGACAATTATGCGCATTTTCTCTTTTGTTCTTCCACTTTAGGTGAAAATATGGTTTCAAAATAAGCGCTCCAAGTACAAAAAGATCATGAAGCATGGCAGCGGATCAGAGGGAGAACATCTCCACGGCACCAGCTCCATCTCTCCCTGCTCGCCCGCGTTGCCCCAACTATGGGAGGTCTCCATGGCGAACAAAGGAGCCCCGGTGCATCCGAGCAGTTACATGAACAGTTTCGGTCACTGGTATCCGAATCACCACCCTCATCACCAAGACGCGATGCACAGGCCTCAGATGATGTGAGTGGACAGTTTTTGGACACTTGATCGGCCTATTTAGGAAGCGTCCATCGGGCATGAACTTGCTGGTGCCTCCAGAGGCCTCCTCTCAGAACTGAGAGTTTAGGAGACCTTGTTTATATTCACTGTATTTTGTGTGCGTTTTGAATTTTAAAATTCTCACTACAAGAAATATTCAGGCATCAAAAGAAAAAAAGGGGGAGGGGGGATTATATCACTGCAAGCTTGTGTTGCAGGGTCTGACATAATTGAAAAGTGGGTTTGTGTGTGCAGTTTAAAAAGACATTCTGGATAAAATAACTTTTTTCAAAAATACTGTGTCCGTGCGTGTGCTTTATTAGCCAGCAGTTAACCAGCTGTCACTTTATTGTCACTAAATGTCTTTGCTTAGGTTTCCTTATCTTCCCCTCACTGTCAGGTAATTTCAAAAGAAAGGAATTGCCGGTTCCTTAAAGAAGCCTGGATTAATAACAACCGGTACTATGAGACACTGACAAACACAAGCTTAAACTCTTCAGAGCTTTCTGAGCACTGCACAGCTCGTCCTGTGATAATGCCGTGCGAGAATAAAAGCTGTCTTTTGTCCATCAACACTTCTGAACGGCGATTCACGAAAACCTGCGACCCTGCTTGAATTTCGACAGCCATTGTCAAAACACCTGGGGATTGATTTCTGTTAGACAAAAAGCAAATATCGGCCCTGGTATCTTTTTTCAGTTTCGTAGGTTGTGTTGGTTTTACTGTCCACGTTTGAGTATGACTGGGCTCGATTTAAATCGAAAGGAACGCTGTTCTCTTACAGGAAAGCAGTTGTTTCCAGCTGAGACAAAAAAAAAAGAGAGGGTGGGATCCGAGTGGCCACCTTTACCCACCGTGGCTGAGTTTTAATGTAACTTTTACGCACAAGATAAAAAATTTAAGACACGTGCTGTTCAAGTGTTTTTCTGAATCTGAAAGCCAGTATTACAGCTAAAAATACGTTTGATATAGATATTCAAAAGTAACATTACACTGCATTTGTATTGCTTGTTTCGCGTGTTTTTTTATAGAGTATGTTTAGTCTAAAAACACACAGTTGTATGCGTTTAAAGACGTTCAAGAGAATATCCACCATCCATCTTTTTTCATCATCAAAGAGGAGAGCGGAGATGACGTGCAAGAAAGCATTTTTTACAATATTTTCCTTATTTTTCAGTGAGATCAAAAAGCAAACTCGCTCTTATCATAATCAGATGATAAATGGCTGCTCTGTCCCGACAATAAACTGCGTCTGATTGATAGTCTTTTGAACTGATTTGCTAATTCTAGTGCTTAGACTGTTTAAACACAGAGAATTAGCTATTTATACCTTTGCAAACAATCGGGGCCGATGCTCTTGATTAAATGGAGAGCTGATTTCTGCTTAATGAAGCTTAGAGAAACAGCCAGTGACTTCTTTTTGTCTTTTTCATTCATCACTCTGCTGCTTCGAACTGTCTGGCAAACATTAGCTGTCTTTTTTTTCCTGATGTCACACTCAGGGCTTAAAAAAATAAAGTGAAGTCTTTTGGAAATATTTATCCTAAAGTCACATGTATTGCTATAAAGCACATTGCTGAAAATTCTGCATACTTTAGTTGTCTGGTGTAAGGATTTTCATGCCTCATGTTGAAGTAGAGAGGTTCCCAGAAAATGCATACATAATAATGCAGACAGCCACCTTTCATAATCCCAAACAAAAGCCAGATAATTAAGTGAACTTTTAGCTGAGCACCTGGTAAAAACAGGCTTTAGTTGCAGAACAGCCACTTAAGATACAAAAACATAAAAAATAACACCCATTTCTAGCTGCATGTCCACACCAAGTCACCAGAACACTCAGTCGCACAGCGTGCATTCAGCCCTGCCTTACCTAGTCAGAGAAGTGCCGCCTTGTTCAGGAGCTCTAAAGTCTTCTGTGGTGCTCCTGTGAAGAACAAAGCCACACCACAGCCCCGTGTTTTCGCTCCTCCGAGCTGATTTTCTCACATAACGACACACATTGTGTTACATTAACATCTCCTTCTTTATATATATATACACCCTCGTGCCCTTTTCCTCATTCCAGATGATTATGTGCCTTGTTAAACATGCAGGCCCAGGGAAGAAGAGGCGAGCATTGCTGAAGCAAGTGACGGGGCATCAGGGAAAATTATAGGCAATTTCACATCTCCAGATTAGAATAATAGGCTTGTAGAGTTGGACAGAGAAGAGTAGGACCTTTCAAATGGGGGGCCAATTATCATGCAGGCGGATTGAAGAGAAAGTGAAAAGACTCCTGGTGTAATAGACAGGCTAAAGAGGAGGGGGATGGAAGCCGGGGCGGTGGGTTGAAGGGTAATGATAAAGGCAAGTCTGACTGTATCAGTGATGTGGATGGTCGGGGTTATCAGATACGAACTGTCTGATGGGTTTTAATTGCAGGATAGCAATAAGAGGGAAAATAGCTTGTTATTAAATCCCACTTGCTTTGAATGGGTGAATGGCATAGCAGGTCTCTGGGGTGATTATTGTTATTAACTTGAGTGATCTGACATCTCGGGTAATTGTGAGCAGCTTCCCTGTTAGAGAGAGTGAATGCATGATTTGGTTTCGTCTGAAGGAAGGCCTGGCTTACTCTGTGGCATGATGCACACAGAGTCTGGAGGGATTACAGACACAATGCCGGCAGAAAGGTATGTACACTGACTCACACTTAGATTCAGTGAATTCAATTCAAGCATGCCTGGGTTATCATAAATGAAAGTGTGGGAAAATATAGTTTCCTTTTCTCCTTTTCAGCATTTGACAGTCTTTAAATCCAGAGTTTTAATTTATAGGCCAAGGTAAGATGCACAAAGGTCTCCTCGTGGCTTCATCAGGTTGTGATGACTGGCTGTGAAGCATCAACACACAGCCCGGCCCAGCCCGGCCCAGCCATGGCCTGAGGTCAGCTAGGGTTCACAAGTCCACAGCTGTCAAGAATGCCTTTCTCCCATCATTTCATCCAAGTTTGCAGCAAAATGGAGAGCATGAGTGATCCTAATGCAGCCAAGGCCCAGCCCATGCAGGGACTCAGTGCAGGACAGCTGCTGAGAGTCTTTCCATGGATACATTTGAGTTGCCGACCTCCACATCAACCCATTTTGCTGCACCCTGGGGACAAGTGCTGACACCACACTGTTGATTGTTGCAGTGGGAAAAAGGAGAAGAAGGGTTACAGGGGCCTGGGCAACAGCTCTATTTAGGGTGCTGTGATGTCGTGCCATGCAGGATCACATTCAAGTTCAACAGTTCACCTCCACCTCCGTGGCTACTTACACTTGTTGATGTTTAGGCATGACATACATCGACATGTCCTACAGCCCACACACACAAGTGCACAAATGTTTCCCCTGACAGCTACGGCCGAGGGCCACACACGCTGAGGGAGCCGCTGAAGGGAGGTCACATGTGCTCTTGATGAGATTTCATTGATATTAAAAGGCAATAGTAATCATGGTGCTTTTGTCAAATCAGCACAGTGCACCGACATGATGACTGAAGCCATAGGCAACTGGTGTTGGGTTCAGAGAAATAAGCCAAAGAGGACATTAGGGAAACAGAACTGGGAGCTGTGATACATTTCACTGTTTACAGCAGAATTATGCGAGAATGTGTGTGAAGTCTGGCAGAAACTTTGAGGATAAACGTAATCTCTAAACACACTACAAAGGGTGTGGAAAAACACTTGGTTTTTATTACAGCTTAATGACAATTACGTGGGAAATATATCCCAATATTTTAAAGTATAAACTCTCTTTCAATAGCCCAATACTTATTATTATAGCTGCCATTATATTTCTTAATATCCCTCAAAGTTGCATTATCTGAGTCAATATAGCTGTGTATTTATTTATGCTTATTTTAATTTAAAAAAATAAATGTAAAATAATTAAATAATTCGAAAACATAGTTTATATCAAACAACAACAACAACAACAACAACAACAACAACAACAACAATAATAATAATAATAATAATAATTATTATTATTATTATTATTATTATTATTATTATTATTATTATTATTATTATTATTATTATTATTATTATTTTATCCCTACAAGTTTTTCTGAATGCTGATTTATAATAATATTATTAATAATAATGATGATGATCATTATTTCAGTTTAAAGCTCTTTTCTTACTGTAAATTGCGTTAATGTACTCTTTTCCAGTATTGCACTTTGAGGTTTACGTTTGGCTAATGTAGCTAAATTATCCAAGTTTTAATGTCCTAACAAACGAGAGTTTAAAAAAAGAATAGCTGATATCAGTATTAAGCCTTATTCAGATATTTTTTATTCCTGTCTCGGGTAAATTGAGAAATCAGCGAAATTATTTGGGGAAACCCGACATAATGTTGCAGTGAAGTTTCATACATTAACGGCTCCACTCATGGGGGCATACCATTCCTGTTACTAGAAGCAGTAGAAAAGGTTATAACCCCCCACACTCCTATCCCCAGCCTCACCCAACCACGCGGGTACATTTTCTCTCAGTGCGTAATGGCGCTTTGGTGGTCCATGTGGATAAGCTCGCCATTAGCGGTTCTCCGTCATGTCAGTTTTGGGCCGCATATTTAATAACGCAGGGTTTATGTGGCCAAACTGAGGTTATTGTCCACTGTCGTTATTTATTAGCTGACGCAAGGGTGGAGGCTGGGGAAGGGGGTGGTGTGTAGTGGGGGCTGTGTTTTTTTTTTTCTTTCTTCTTTTCCTGTGACAGCCTTATTGTAGCTGTCACAACAGTCACTGTCGTGTTTATGAAGAGTCTCTCAGGTAATTCATATCGGTGTTTTCCCCTGCTTTTGTGAGCGCACACACAGCCGAGGCTGTTTTATGTTATCACCTGGGAAAGCCCTTTTGTGAGATAAAAATGTGTCTTTTATCGTCTTCAAATAGTGGATAAAAGTAGGTCATTGTATGAATGACGGTAGTGAAGTCCAGGAGAACTAGTCTGCCAACGCAAAAAGAATGAGTAAAACTGTTAAACGGGTGCGCGCACTCTCCCACACACAAACGCGCTTGTGTTTTGTCGTACCTTCAGTATTTGGCACTGTTTTCATCCATTCTTCTGCGCGTTCATACGCGCGTGGGAGATTCCCCTCGGAACAGTCTTGCTTCACCTACTTCCCCCTCCCCCCTTCCTCCTTCACTAACACACATACACTGAACTCTTTCTTGTTATCTGGCAGCAGAATCGTAATAAAACCGAGTGACTCCAACGTGTCTACACGTCAGCGCGCCACCATAACCCAAGAAAGCCGCACTGTACCTGCGACTGTAACAGCAGACGCCTCTCAGTACAAACGTTGGCATTTGTCAGTCTAAACGTTGAAATAAAGCTACGTAAAATATACTGTAAATATATATGTATACATTTAAAGCATAGGGCACCGCTTGCATAGTTGTTGTTCTTTACAAATGACCTATATGCTATAATGTCTGCTTCCAGTGCAAATAAATCTTACACAGTTCAATCCAGTTCAAACTGGTTTGAAAATTCGTCGCAGTTTAAGGTGACATAAACTGAAAACACTGAGATGTGTGCACGGTTTTCCAGTGCGTCTCACGACAGGCTCTTTATGAAAGGGGCTTCACACACCACGTACAATTAACACCTTTATTCAATTGACAGGAAGGCAAAAAGTGGACTAATTACATGAATATAAAAAAACAAAAAACAAAAAAGGTTTTTGAAAGCACCACAGTGCAGTCGTTCCGTTTGAACAAATATGATCATAGTGGTTCTGCATATAAACACATATTTACAGCCTTCGACATTTTGTACAAATCCATATAAATATGACCTGAGTTGTTTTGAGCGCTCTCTACAAACCCACGAGATTTGATGTAGCATGGATCAACCGCACAGTTTTGTTTTCTTTTGTTTTTGTTTGTTTTTGTTTTTTGCTATTATTCGGTTTGTGTATAGGCATTTTATTCATTTCTTAAAAAAAAAAAAAACTTGCATATTTACCATTTATTCATTTACAAAAGAAGTTAAGGAAAAAACTGAAGCGATAAATAATTTAAAAACACGCCAGATGTCCGTTAAATATGCTGCCACAAGTGATCAGAAATCCCTTATGTGCTTTTGTGAATGGAAACCCAGTTCTGAAACATTCTTGATCATCTAAAAAAAAACAAAAAAAAACAGCAATGTTTCATCTCAGGCCTGTCTCCCGGTCCAGTCATCGTTTTCTCTGCAGAGTCATTGTGGAGAGACCTCGTTTGAAATAAAACCGAAGACAGAAATCTGCTCTTGAGTCAGTGTTAATAAACAGCTCCCACGCTTTGCTGCGGGACTGGGTGGTGCACGGTTCCCGGGTGCTGTAGGTGTGATCCCTGCTGGTACCAGTGGTTATTATAATCCTCCAGGTACGGCGGCGATGAACTGTGCGTCGGCTGCTGCACCTGAGGTCTGCTGATCGGGGTGTTCTGAGGGGTGCTGCTGTTGTCCCAGACTGCGGGCGATGGCGGGGAGTTGCAGGCCATGGAGTCGCTGGCGTTGGGACTGTGCTCCAGGGGAACTTCGCCGTTTTTGTACAGCTTCTTGAACTTGGATCTCCGGTTCTGGAACCAGATCTTGACCTAAGAATTAGAGGATCAGCATTAACTGTAATGTTAAAATGTTTGTGATGGTTCTAGTTTATTCAAAGAGTGTTTAACTTCAGGATAATTGCGCATTTAATTGTTACTCGTTTACCTAAATTAGGCATATCCAATACAGACACAAAAAGCATGTATGCTGTGCGTAATTACGCACCAGCGTGTTATTAAAGGGTACATTATTGTCCATACTGGGGAAACCCTGATTCACGTGACTTTCAAGCGCTGATCAGTTGGAAAATTTGAGGTGTTTACAGGCGGCTTACCTGCGTCTGAGTGAGGCCGAGCTGAGCAGCCAGCTCCGCTCTTTCGGGTAGGGCGAGGTATTGTGCCTTCTGGAAGCGTCTCTGCAGAGCAGCAAGCTGGTAGCTGGAGTAGATCGTCCTCGGCTTGCGAATCTTTTTCGGCTTTCCATTTACCATGCGAACCTCCGGCTCTGGCTCTTCTTTCACTACAAATAAATAAATACATACACACATAAATAAATATTGACCACTGAATAAAATATCGAGCGGCCTCAAAGACTTAAACATGAAACACCAGGAAATAAAAAAACAAAACAAAACAAACAAAACGGTAGCAGTCTCACGGTAGTAAGACAATTGGCGAAATGGGAATTTAGCCAGGGAGGGAAAAAAAACAGCAATTGAGAATAATTTTCCTAAATCAAAATAATTTAAAAAAAAATCTCCTCAGTTAACATAAGTATGGCACTTTTGTAAGAACATCGGAGGAAAAGAAGGAAACCAAATTGTAACTGCTTTTTTAAAAAAAATCTATTTATTTGAACTTGCATTTCACTTCAAAGATTAAACGTTGGTAACATTAAAAATTATGAAGTGAATATATTACCATCTCTAACCTTTACCGGTGTATGCATACCTATTAACTGCTGTTTCAGTAGAGGGCAGGCAATTATAACAGGACAGTAGCGTAAAACAGTACGCTACCACTGGACAAATGTTATCTTTTACGCGTGACTACATAAGAAATAAAATAATCAGTGAGCACCACCTTGCTTTTATATTTGGAGTACTTGGATATCTACCAATTCTTATCAAATTAAAATGACCCAAAAATGTGCGCCATCTTCACATTCAAAAAGAAAATGAAGTTTATAATGAAATGTAACTTGTTATGAAGGATACCACTTTTTTTAATTTTTATTTTAAATGTCCAACCAGGTCGTTTTTAAAAGAGGGCAACAAGTGATTGGATTTAAAGTTGGCGCAGATCGCATTATGCACACTGGAGATACACAAAACAAAACAGAGCCTGTGATTATCTCTTCATTTACCTGAGCCCGGAGGTGAAGCTTGCAGGTGATCTCTGTTGTAATGTCCGTACTGTCTGTAGCCATTCGTGTATGGGTATTCAGATTTGGTGGCGTACGCTCCAGCAGCTCCCATTCCGTTCAGATTAAACTGGTGATGGTAAGAGTTCATGGGCTGCCCGTACGGCTGACTCTGATAATATTCATGATGGCCGTGGGCCGTCTGTCCACTGTAGTAGCCCATGTCCGTCACGGACGACTCGGGCAGAGTAGGGGAGTCCTTGGAGTTCGGATGGCAACTCATAGATCCTGGGAGATCGGTCAAAATACTCGCAATCTTCTTCTCGTACGTCTGTCCGGCGCTCATTGTGAAAGCAGTCCCCCCAGAATAAAGAAAGTCCACTGGTGGATCCTTTCTTCTGCGGAGTGTGCAAAGCAAATTCGCAACGCAGAACTGCTGTGTGCGCGCTCTTTGAACGCACGACTGTGACGAGCCTATAGTCCACTGAAACTCTTCCAGCTGCAGAAACTTGGTTGTGGCATTGCTCTGCCCCTGTGACACAGTTATAAAGAACTGAGCTAGTGCTGGCTTCCTATTGGTTCCACTGCCCCCTCTCCTCCTCCTCCTTTGCGCTCCGGGCGAACCCCTAGCGAAATCCAGCCTTCAGCTAAGAGCGCATATGTTCACTCATAGCCCATTGCCCCGAGTTTTTCGTTCACTTTACATTTAAATTTACCTGTTCACGTGGGGAACGTGAAGTATTGCATTTAGAGACTGTGTTCAAATTTAAACCAAAGGCCCAGTTTTCTCCCCAATTGCTCTACAGGCTGCACAGTGGGGTCGTGGTGCTTCAACACAATAGTAGCCCAGAGCTTTTCTAAAGACTAATCCTACAGCCAGGTTGTCTCCTCAATGTTTTATGCAATGTTTTCGTAACAGTAGCAAGAGATCAGACATTGCTCAGCATGTTGAAAAGCTGCATACCCGTCTCCCACAGACTCCTTTTGTCATTTAAAGGGGTTGGCGGACGGCGCACTTTACGTGAAAGAGATGCAGCAAATAGATAAAAGACTCGTTCAACTGATAATGCCTACGGCTGAATTCCTCCACACTGTCCGTGTTTTCCTTTTTGTAAATGCAAATCCCACCAACACAGTTTAAGATGACGGTTAAGAACGGCGCTGTCCCGCTTTAGAGAATATTAGAAGTAAAACTGTAGTTTTATTATATAATGTTTTTTATTCTTATATTATCAATGATTAAAATCCTTTCCTTCTCACTTATACAACTTTTCATTATAATTTTCATTGTGTTTCTCTTGGCTTAAGTCCCTCCTGATGAAATCACGGTGCACAGCGCCCCCTGCTGTGCGAGATTGCAAATGTAACTTTCATTTTCTTCGTGGAAAAAGAAAAACTGGAGCTTCATACAGTTAAAAGTGTACAAAGACTGTTTTGCTATCTAGAGCTTAAATTTTAATTTTTAAATGAGCAACTTTTTAAAGGATTTTTAAAAACCTTTGAAGTGAACCTTCTGATTTACTTTTATGCAACTCTCTAGACTCTCATGTGTTGTGAACTGCCGCCCTCTTTAGGTAAATTCCTGCAGCACCGCTCTGTAGTTTCAAAAGTTCAGTTCACGAAATTGTAAATAAGACAAATTTAAAGAAAATACCCCAGTTGGTGCTTAAATCTGACCCCTTGTTAGAACCAAAGTTAAAAGAACTCTAAAAGAAGAGGTCTAAATGTTTAAATGGCACTGAGCCAATTGATTTATTTAATTTGCCCTAATGGGAGTGTAATGTTTGGTAAACCCTTTTCAATGATTATTTATGACAAGTGAGAAAAAAGGCTGACTAATATTTGCTTACATTTGTGGAAGCCTATCACCTGACATTGTAATTTAAGAGACATTAAAATAACACCATCCTTTCGATAAACATAAATCAGTCATGAAGCGTAACAACAAATCACCTGCTAAGAACCTCGGTATTATCTTTAACCAGCATCTGAATTTTGTATCTCACATCTCAAAGCCCGTCCAGTCTTTTTTCCTTCACCTCATAAATATTGCAAATTGCAAAAAAAATCAAGTGTTTACTGTAATTTATCAAAAACTTTTAGTACACGCTTTAATTTTCTCCCACCTTGATTATTGTCGCTCACGTTTCATCTTTGTATCTCTCACATATCACGCCTATTCTCCCATCTCTTTACTGGCTTCCAGTGAAATTCAGAATCCACTTTAAAATCATATTAACATATAAAGCACTGCATGGAAAGCACCTGCTTGTATAGCATGTCATGATATGCCAGATGTTTTCAATTCGTGAAAAGTCTGGACTGCAGGCAAGCCAGTTCAGCACCCAAACTCCTCCTACGAAGCTGTGCTGTTGTTATAGATGCAGTGTGGAGTTTAACATCATCTTGCTCAAATACTCAAAGCCTTCTCTGAAAAAAAATCTTACGGGGATGGAGAATATATTACTGTAAAACCTGAATATGCCTTTCAACAGTAACGGTACTGTATAAAAGGTCCCAAAGTTCATAGGACAATTCTATTTGAGTTCCGATGCCGGTGTTTGTAAGTTTATATAAGTTAATATACTGTTCATTTAGCATTCAACCTTCTGTTAGTTCTAGCCAGCTCACCGTCTGGTGACATCATTCAGTTAGTAAGGTGGGTAGTTTAGTGGTGTTAGTCCGGTGGGGGTGCACTGATTCCTGTGGGATGTGATGTGTGCGTGAATGATAAGTGAGTATTAACCTGTGTTGCATTTTCCTTTGTTTGTGTTGATACTGTAATATATTTAGCATTTAGGAGCTAATGTAGTTTATTGTTGGAGCGGTATAGGCCACGCATGCAACATGTGAGTTCACTCTCATTTCATATGCTAATTGATGTTAGTTAGCTTATCCTGGTTTAGCTTTAGTTGTACGGTCTCTTATATGTTTCTAACTTCATTCCTGTGTTTTCGGAACTTCCCTGTATGTTATATGTGGTGCCCGTGATTGTTTACGTTATAGTATGGAGTTTATAGCGGACGATTTGTTATGAGGACCGCTAAAATGCCGATCGTAATTCGACCAGAAGTATCATGTTCCCGCTTGCCCTTCACAATAAGAGCGTTATGGGGGAGTATAATGGGGAAGCCTTTATTTGGACAACTACAAGAAGTGGTTCCTGTGTACTGACGGTAACTTAACCTCGCACTAATGCTGTTTAGTTGCATAATGTGAGCAGTAGAAGTGTACTATATTGCTCTGATCTTTATATATGGTTATGTCAACTATTTGTATTATGTCTATATCTGAATATGTCACTTATCTCTCCACCTTATTTATCATTTATTTGTTTTGTGTATTTCCTTTGTAGAAAGACCACACACACACACACACACACAAACCCACCCACGCCCTTGTGATTACAGCCATAGGAATTGTGTTGTGAGAATAAAGTGCCTCAAACCGAACCTCAAGCTCCTTCTTCTGTACTCTGGGACAGTTTGGCCTTAAGTGGTGTTCTGACCGACACACCGGGGTGACCGTAGTGCTAAAAAGTGAGTCAGTGCCACAAACGTGTCTATTCCTGATATCTCAAGTACACTCAGAGTGATGCAGAAAACTAGTTCATGCATGTAGTACTTCTAGGCTGGACTACTGTAATTCATTATTATAAGGATGTCCTTAAAACTCCCTGAAAAGCCTTCAGTTGATCCAAAATGCTGCAGCCAGAATACTGACATGGACTAGAAAGAGAGAGCGTATGTCTTCTATATTCGCTTCTCTTCATTAGCTCCCTGTGAAATCCAAAATTGAATTCAAAACCCCGGTCCTCACATACATTATCTTAGTGATGTAATAGTACCGTATTACCCCATTAGAGCACTTCGCTCTCAGACTACAGGCTTACTTGAGGTTCCTAGGGTAGTTAAAAGTAGAATGGGAGGCAGAGCCTTCAATTTTCTGGCCCCTCAATTGGCATAGTGTGCTGGGGGATTCCCATAATGCACTGTTTCTTCTTCACTCCCCTTTTTTTACTCACTATGTGTTTATACACCTCTCTGCATTTAATCATTAGTTATTATTAATCTCTCTTCCACAGCATGTTTTTGTCCTGTCTTCCTCCCCTCAACCCAACCAGTCGTTGCAGATGGCCACCCCTCCCTGAGCCAGGTTCTGCTTGAGGTTTCTTCCTGTTAAAAGGGAGTTTTTCATCCCCACTGTCACCAAAGTGCTTACTCATGGGGGGTCTCATGCAGCGTTGGTCAAGTTACTTGAAAAAAGTAATTACTTACTAATTACTGATTACTTCTTCAAAAAAGTAATCCTGTTACTTTACTGATTAATTATTTTCAAAAGTAATTAGTTACTTTTTAATTACTTAGTTACTTTTTAAAAACATGATACACAACCTGAATACGTAATAAAGCAATTGACCTTTCAGGCCAATTCTATTTTTTATGCATCATATAAAATTGAATCAAATGAAAAAGTCTCTTTTTAAAAATGGTTTTATTAGTTTTAATCTTTTAACTTTATGCACATTGCATCAAGCAAAAATTAAATTATATGCAACAGTCTTTGACTTGAAGAAATTTATTTAACATTTAAACCTATTTTCTGCATATTCCAGCATATAAAATAAATTAATGTTTTGTGTTTACACTCATTCTTTCAAATAGATGCAAGTAAAACACAGCAAAAAATAAATAAAATCAAAGATTCAGTAGCACTGAGTCCTGTCGCTCTTAAATGTATTTTCACCTGTTTAGCAGGAGTGGGGCGGGTGGAGGTTTGCCCTGTGCCACAGCGGTCATGTCAGTGGGGGGATCCGGGGGTTTCTTTGTGAATTGTGAATTTCACATTCCCGTGGCTTCTTGCTAGGTGCTTGTTTTCTTCCCATGCAGAGTGTACAGCGGACGCTAATGTTTTTGTCAGTTTTTACGGAATAAAACTCAAAGTTAAGCTTTAAACGCTGCATGGTCTTACTCTCTCCCGCACTTCATATTATCCAT
>VUQG01034964.1:0-16788 GCA_015106755.1 Etia nguti
CCACTCAGACAGCCAGCAATTTAAGGAGAACATGCGGCTAAACATGTCACTCCTGGTCTGATTGGGGAGGGGACCAGAGAAAACTACAGAGTCCGACATTGTTTTGGCAAAGTTACACACCGATTGAATATTGATTTTAGTGACCTCCGATTGGCGTAACCGGGTGTCATTACTGCCGACGTGAATTATGATTTTACTAAATTTACGTTTACCCTTAGCCAGCAGTTTTAAATTTCCTTCAATGTCGCCTGCTCTGGCCCCTGGAAGACAATTGACTATGGTTGCCGGTGTCTCTAGCTTCACATGTCTGAGAACAGAATCGCCAATTACCAGAGTTTCACCCCCGGCGGGTGTGACGCCGAGTGGGGAAAAATGGTTAGACACATGAACAGGTTGGTGGTGTACCTGGGGCTTCTGTTTAAGACTATGCTTCCTCCTCACTGTCACCCAACCGCCCTCTTTCCCCAGCTGCTTGGGGTCTGCCGGGGAACAGCTAGCGGGACCTACGCTATCTTCGGCTGCACCAGCTACAGGGGCCTGGCTAGCTATGGGTGAATGAAGGGTGCGAAGCCGAGTCTCCAATTCAGTAATCCTGGCCTCCAGAGCTGCAAATATGCTACATTTGTTACAAAAATGTCTAGAAAAGAACTTCTGGAGGACTTCTGTGGATTGAAACAGCAGTCTAACTGAAAGACGCATACGAAGATCAGTGTTGGGGTCATTACTCAAAATTGGTAATGTATTACACATTTCTCGTTACTTTTCTTAAAAGTAATGCAGTACATACCTTAAAATCATTTCTTGCATTACTTTCTCGATGGTCAGTAAAATAACTTGAAAGGCGTTGTCTCATTATTAATAGTTTTAACAATATAAAGCTTAGCTCCAATTCCACAGAAGAACACATGAAGACACACATATAATCTTTCTTTTAGTTTTTATCTATGAACACAAAGCAACATTGAAAACTAGCCCAAAGAGACTTCAAAGTGACCGCCACAGTGATTTTAGTTTAGATAGATGACCAGGTAGAAATGGAGGCTACAAACCTGACTGCTCATCACTGCTTTTGCTACCTGCTGTTCAGACAACAAAGTTCAGGCTCTGGCTGCTGGGCTGGGGGTCAGCATACACAGCTTTATAATCACTTTGGGTTCTTTGCTAGCTTTGCGTTAGCATACTGTCTATGCAGATGTTTGCACAGAGCCAAAGTTGCGTTAGCAGCATAATGTGGTTGTTTCTGCTCTGGACTTTTATGCAATAAAAATAAAAGTGATGTCCATGTCTCTATATGTAATGTATGTATATGTAACCAGTGAATTTACCTAAAAATGTAATGTGTTTACAGGAACATTGTGTGGAGCTTTGTGTTAGCTTGCTGCTACATGTTCGTTACCGCGTAGAGCGTTACAATGAACACTGTCGAAGACAGTGAAGAGGGGAGTGACTAAATTATATTAGTTATACTTATAGGCTAATTCATAGACTTTTTGAATCACACCTTGATGCTGGTAAATTTAGGCTAACTTAAAATGCTAATGGGAAAGATAAGCAGTTCATCATACTATGCAAACTGTTTATTGAGGCTGCCTCAAGTTTGTCACCACTTCAAGTCTGTCAAGATCTCTTTCATTTCAAGTATACAAATATAATGCTAGCTCTTAGCCAATATCAGCCTGAAAACCCAGCCACTTATACAGTGATTTGCTTTAATGGCGCTTTCTTTTGGATAATAGTGGATATTCCAGGCTCCTGTTGGCTTTAAAGTATTTATTACAGTTTCATATGATAATCAGTGGTATCCTTTACCAGCACTGGCTGTCACTTTAGTTGCTCGACTCAACAGGTCACTGAATTCTGTGGTCTCTGGTCCCTATTGCTGTGAGGGCCTTCCTATGTGGACGCTCTTTAAATCTCTGGCCACAGACTACAAAACATGGCGTCCACGTCTAAAATAGTCAAACCACACTGGAAGTTATTGTATCTCTCGCTGTCATTTTTGAGCCACATATGTTGAGCTGTTTTTGCTGACCACATAACTAATCATTATATTTAAATATGATATAATCTGCTGCTCAGCGCTGTTAAATGCACCTTTATATTCGGATCCCAAAGGAAACACAACCGCGCCACAAAGAGACACAAAACCTACCCCCCAAGACCACAGGGAGACACATGCCAACATAAAGAGACTTGATACAAACCTAATGACACACAAAATAACTCCAGTGAGACACAGGAAACGACCACAAAGACATACGAAAGAGAACAAAAGGAAACAAAGCAACCCAGATAACACCCAAAATGACCCCAAAGGAGTCAAAATTACACAGGGAGTGTTTAGTCATTTCTCTCAGCGTGGGGGCCCTTTGTTTTATTATCCATCCACAAGATTATAATTGGTTATTATGTAAGTGAAACAGATTGCAAAAAAACACATATATTTCACAGGCTCTGGTTTGTATTGACAGCAGTCAGTCTGAAAAAACATGGAAGGGAATACCGTATGAAGTATACGAACTCACTTGGACCAGCCCTCTCCCCCAGTGGCCCTTCTGGTCTTCTCTACAGTGCGACTAGTGTTTAAGCAGCCCTCGCAGCACTGGGATTTAAATCTGGCCTTATTTGCATGGGGTTCTGTGGGATGCTGAGACTTAAGACTGTATGTGTCTTCATTTTAGCAAAGCAAAGTGAAACTGTTCAGCTCCTCTGTAGCGTTTGACTGACAAAGTCTGGAGACTTCTGATTTGTTATCTACTGTTCTACAGCTATTCTATTTCTACTAGGGAGCATCATGGTGTCTTTTTGTTTTTTTGAAGTAGTAACAATGAATCGTTATTAGTTGCTCTCAGAAAAGCTATTAAAGGATAGCTCCAGCATGACTTTTGCCCAGTTTCTTCTGCTGGTACATTTGCATGTGTTCAGTGTGACTAAAGACATTTTGAAATCAATCTTCCCATAACTCTGTCCTCTTGCAGTTATGGGAAAATGACAACAGTTTTATGTGTCCTGAGTTGTTGTTCCCAGCACTAATAAAAATAGATGTGAGCCACATTTTGCAAAGTTGCAAGAGATCAGGTCATAGTGACTGAAGGGTGTTGGCATGAAAATGGTGCTCAAACTTACACATACTTGGTTTTATTTTAAGAATGCAGGCACATTAAACACTGCTTGCTACTCAAATATTGGATGAGGATCTGTGGACAATTATATATGGCTGGAAACAAAAAAGGCAGTCTTTTGTTGATTAATTTTACACCCCCGGCACACTGTTGTATCTTTAAACAAAGAAAACTGTGTGTGTGTCACGCTTCACTGCTGGAGCACTGGTATTTGCTTTTGACTTGTGCCAGTTAAAATTAGGTTTGATACAACTATCAGCCACGAAGAATGTATCAGCAGTGCAAACAGAAATCCGGTGATACATGAGGGAAAAGAGCATGAAGAAGGAGCGGGCAAGAGAACAAAAACAAAGAAGGCGCGCTTATGTTTCCGTGCTATACATCAGATTCCCTCTTATTACTCCAAACCCAGATATTTGCAGAGTTTTCACACGTCCTTCATAAAGCCGTGCGGTTTTGGTTGGCTGGGCCCAGATGGGGTTTCTCTCTCTTGGCTGTCTGTGTGAAGAGGGTCCCAGGCCTGAGTCAGACAGCAGGATTAGTGGTAATAGTGCTTTACCGTTAAGATGGACGGGTGGAATGGAAACCTTGTAAGTTCTAAAAAAATAAACCAAAAAAAAAAAGCTTTTCTGAAGAAAAAAAAGATGGCACTCGAGATTAATGACGATGCGTTTTTAATTCGCTCTGGTGGGGTTTGAATACTTTCAGGGGAGCTTGGGGTCACTCAGCTCGCTGTACCTTTAAGGGCCATGTCAAACTTCATTTCTTGTACAAACATGAAAATTCCCCATGGTTGTAATTATGAGGTTTACACAACAGTTAGAGAAGAAGAAAAAGAAGATGGAGAGAGAGAGGGGTGGTGAGATGGTGGAGGGAAATGAGGGAGGGGAGGTTTGCATTTGCCTTCTGGACGGAGGCCAAAGGAAGACTTGGCAGAAACTGTAGGATATCTGCGGTCGGACTAAGGACGATAGGTCTGGATGCTTTTTAAACGCAGACAGAAAGAGATGAGCGCTGCTAACCTACATCCAAATCTTGAGACTGCAAACTGTGGTCAGAAACCTAAAGCCGAGTGTGGTCTGCGACATCCAAGTCACTCTGTACGTCCTTCGTGTTTGCGCTTTATGCAGTCGACCGTAATCCTCGTCTGGTCTCGCTCGTCTTAAGTAAATCTTCTTGTTTGTTTGGTTCTCATATGGAGTTTGGTTTTTTTGCGGCGGTCTGTCCTCCCCTGTGGTGTGTTCTAGTGTGTTTGAAAGGAGGGATATGTGTGTCACTTGATTCACTGCACATCATTATCTAAGACAGGAGTATTTGTGTGTGTAGGTCTTCTAGCGAGTAAAAACTGTCTTCCGAAGTGAAAACTTCCAAGATTTAGGTACGCTGACTTGTCTTGTAACTGCTTGACTGCGATTACAGGACAATTTCACATAGATATGTGTGTATTGTACTGTACCAGTCAAAAGTCTGAATACTTTTTCAAAGATATTTTTTCATTGTTTTTCTATTTTCTACAATACTGAAGGTACTCAAACTATTTTACATCCCACTGACGAGTGTGTGGAAAATAAAACTACTTGCAGCAGATGTCTGACTTCCTGTGACTCAGTTTCAGCACCCTTGCCATAATCTGAATTTTTATAGTAGTAGTAGTGCTATTTGCTGTGTACTCATATTACTTCGGCACTGTGCAGCTATGTTAGATAGAACTACATAAAGTATCAATAAATTTAAGTTCCTGCTTTCGGGACTTGAAACTATGAATCAAATTTTTCTCCAAAATTTTACAAATTTTTTTCATTTGATTTGTCATCATATAATGTAGCCAACTAAATGTAATTCTCCATGTCCAGCCAACCCAGTATCACGGCAAAGCGTGTAATAGACATGCTGGTCCACTGTGTCAATTTCACACTTTGCCTCTCCAAAACATGGACACGCATGCAGAAGTTGCAGTAACAGCAGATGGAGATATTTTATTTGAAGCCAACATGAAAACAAGAAAGCATTTAAACAAACATTAATAATATATTTGCATGTAAATACATGTTAGCTGCCTAGCTTATTTGTTTCTGTCGATGAAGGACCCTGGAATGTATTTTAGATGTTTTTTGCTCACTGTCGACTTCTTGGCTTTAAATATATTTTCTCCCTCTGCTGGTAATGCAACTTCTGTCCAGTTGCATTACTGAGAGGTAAAGCATGAAACGGACACGGTGGGCTGGCGTGTATATTACACGCTTTGCCGTGATATCGGGTCGTTCCAGCTCTGCGTTTTTTTGTACTCGATTAGAGTAACTTTGCCTAATTCACAGTTCTAATTAACTTAGTGGGCGTCGATGCTGTCCCTCAGTTTTTCCTGCCTGAAACAAGCGGTTTTAGCTATTTCTCCACCCTCCTTTTAAGCTAGCGTTCTTATAATTGGCTGCAGCTCACAAACAGATGGTTTAAACAAGTGTGGGTGGGGTACTGTGACGTGTGATGTGACGACCGCACAAGGATATCTCTTCCCAGTGAAACCATA
The DNA here is from genome assembly GCA_015106755.1 of Etia nguti. Lineage (NCBI taxonomy): Eukaryota > Metazoa > Chordata > Actinopteri > Cichliformes > Cichlidae > Etia > Etia nguti. The sequence continues at coordinate 5,647 of VUQG01034964.1, forward strand.
TATAGCAGCGAGTGGAAAGAAAATCTAAATCACATTCCAAAGAATTATGTTGACTTCATGATTTGAAAATGGGCCATGTGTAAATGAGTTTCCACTGTTGTGACAATGTGACAGAAAATATTAAAAGGCATAATAGGCCCATTTGAATGATTTAATGATTGCACACATATAATCCTATTATTTGACACATTATGTAGTTTAATAACAAGGACTTGGTTGCTTCATTTAAAGCTCAATTCCCCCTGTGTGTAGTTATTCTTTCAAATCAAACACATTCAAGGAAGATATTTGGATTTCACCAAGTGACGCTTTAGTCCTGATGTTGTGCCCTAGTGTATACTTTTAAATGCTAAACACTTTTTTTACACATGAAAATTGGTTTGTGAGGAGTGTAGGATTAAAAATGACTCTGTTTCTTAAAGTTCTCTAAGATGGTGGAGATATCACCCGATGTCTGAAGCAGTAACCCTGATTGTGGGTATTTTACCACATGCCTGGAGACTTAAATTTGTTAAAAAAAAAAGAAAGAAAAGGTGGCATGAAAGACACGGACAGTCACCAGGCATAGATGATGAGCTATGGAAAGGCTAAAATGATGCATTCATGTAGCTTGTCCAAAGGCGTTTGATGGTTCATTGAAGACCTCTTAGACATCTTTTTTTAAAGGAAGGAATATCTATTATGCGTGCTCCAGATTTATGTAAATGCAGAACTAAACGCACATTACTCAAGACAGACAGATACAAACTGAAACAAAGGGCGTAATAAACAATACATTCCTGTTTTCTGTATGGGGTGTGTGGATTGGAACAAAATAATTTAAGGTTAAAGAAAGATTATGGTTATAATTTAGCATGAACCTTGGTCTGGACACTTAACAGTATGGTTCAATTTCTTCAAAACTAGTTCCACTAAGCACCGAGAAGAGATTCTTAGACCAGTACAGTTTAGGTTGCAGCTGGTTGCCGTCACACTGTGTGACCAGCCTAAGCCCCAAAGGGAATAATTAGTGTCACTTTTAATTTTCTGAGATGCTGCGGGTGTCTGCGAGTTTTATAACTTTCATGGATTATATATAACAAAAAAATAAAATAATAAAAGCATGTGAATTATACTTCTCAGAGCTTTCATGCACACGATGTTTGACACTGAGCTCACGTTCCCCGTTCCCCTCCTTTGTCAGCAAACGTCTCCTCTGTGAAACCTGACCGCGGGGACAATCATCATTCCTCGGCTATTAGCACCAAATCTTTGGCCGGCTCTGAATGCGAAGAGATGTTGTGTTGTCAGCTGGATGGCTCTGGTTTCTCCCCAGATGAGTGGAGAAAGGGGTCAGTGACGCCTGTCAACGACCCCCAACGGCCCCTGGTTTCCTGTCCAGGGACTACTCAATGGCGTCCATTACGTGTCACTGAAGAATCAAAATGGCCTCTACTCTAGATTTCCAGCCCTGAGTCTTTATCATGATAGCAGTTCAGCTGAAACTCAAGAGTGTCCATAATGAAAGCTGGAAGCAAAAGCAAGCAGTTGAAGATATAGCTAAGATATATACGCATTGATAAAGGTAATTAACAATGAAAGGCACTAAGGTTCTTTGTCCAGTTTTGGAGATTGGAAATCTTTTCAAAGGTATAATTTTGTTAGAGACAGACAGCTGTAACCCGAGATGGAACTGGAGGATGAAGAAGTCGTTAAGTTTGAGACGTCATTAGAAAGATGCCTGTGAAAGTCAGAGGAAGCAGCAGAACGTTAAACACAAAGAGCCCATGTTGTTTTCTTCTTCTGCACTTTGTTCTGCCAGCAGGATCTGATGGGGGGGTTTTAATGTTGTGCGCGGCACTGCTAGGTGCTGTAAGTGTCAGGATGATTTTCATTTGAGCTGAAACCAATTCTCAGGATTAAACTGGAACTTACACTTAAAATAGCTGTCTTATTGCTGGAAGCTTAAAGCCCGTGTAGAAATGGAGAGTTGGATCTGTGGTGTAGCTCTCTTTGCCTGTGAAAATGCTCCAAGAACAGCAGTTCTGTGAACCAGCAGTAACAAATTTCCAGAAGTTGTGCCCACGTTGCTCGTTGAGAGCTCTCTTCTCGAGCTGCGTGGTGTCGAGTCATTGGGTCAATATTTGCTTTTAACTTTTGACCTGCGTGTTTACCCTTCTTTGTACTCAATTACTGCTGTCACTGGTGTCAAGCTCAGAGAAAACTGGAAGCTTGTGTTGTGACGGCGAAAAGCCAGAGGCATGTTTTTTTTTTTTTTAATGTCATTTTGTGATGTATCATGATTTATAGGCTTGAACTTAATATAGAAAAAATAACACTGAACATATTAATGCACCTTTCTAGAACTGAATCTGAGCCACGCTGTATAGTTTCTTTTAAAGAAAAGAAGAACAAGGAGCTTCTCTGTCATCTAGGTAGCCAAAAGGTAGCTACTGGTTAGCTAAAGGTAATCATTAGACAATTCAGTAGGCTATTTAATCTATGCTGAGGCAAAGATGATCACATTTCTGTCGCTCTTGAAGGTGAGTAATGCTTTTTTGTAGTGAGTTTGAGTAAATTTTAACCAAATACTGATTCTCTCCACCAAGTCTGGAGGAAACTGTTTCTGACTGTTTCAGCTCCAAAGGAGCCAGAATTTCTTAAGCATGAGCTCTCATTGGCTTTCAAAAGGAATTTCAAAGTTTTTCTTTGGACTTTAGGTGCTTTTTCCATCATTTTAAGTCCAATTCTTTGACCTGTCTTTTGTTAACAGGAACAAAGTTTTTTGTTTTTGTCATTTAACACAACTCCTGTTATGTGTTGTTGTAAAATGTATCTGTGGGCACTTTGTTACTAGCAGCCTGAGGCAAAATACATAACTTATTCTCATTTCTTCATTAGAATCTAAATCTAACAAAATGCCATAGAGAACACAGTTTGACAGGCGTAAGATGTTGTTTTTGTACCAGCAAGGTGATTCCCGAAGAGCTATTAGCCATAAACATGGCATATCACAGCATGGTGTGCAATGTGTTCTTACAAATTTTGAGGAAACTGGACAAGCGGAGAACAAGTAGCAGGCTAATTACATGAAGCCTCATCAGAAATGGTCTGGGTTTAAGGGTGGCAGTCAAGAAGTCATTGTTAAGGAATGGAAACATGGAGAAAAGGCTGAGGTATACCTCAGGACTAAAAATCTCTCATAATAGGTTAGAGGTACAACCATCTGTGAAACATGGTGGAGGTTCTGTCATGGTTTGGAATTTCAGCCGGTGGTGTTGGAGATCTTGTTAAAATCGATCAAATTATAAACACAGAAAAGTGCTGCAGATTTTGATCCACCATTAGCATCTGACTGTTTCATTTTTCAGCATGACAATGATCCCAAACACTGCTTCTAGTCCAATAAAAGCACAAAAAAAATACACAATGGAACATTATCAGCCATGGATTGGCCTCCCCAGAGCCCAGACCTCAACATAATATACGCAGTGCTGCATCTTCTTGGTGGCGAACAGAACAAAAGGAGGCCAACATCCAAAGAAGAGCTTTGAATGTCCTTTGAGAAGCCTGGAAAAAATATTCCTGAAAACTACTTAAAGATGTAACAAGAAAGCTTGCCTAAGAGAGGCCGTGTTGGAGAATAAAGGTGTTCATACTAAATATTGACCTTTAATCTTTGAATTGTACGAACTCTGTTGTTGAAATATACACTGCGTTTCCATGTTTGCACATGGTTTAATAAATAACTGCCCCTCTTTCCCATTAAAGAAATGATGAGAGGCTCAAGACTTTTGCATAATAGTGTAAAAGGACACTTTACAATCTTTTAGACTTTCGATTTGGAGCATAAAGCTTGATATGTGACATCAAACATTCAGGAAATATTTTTTTTCAGCTTAATTTTATTTAATCACAGCCAGATGGTTATAATTACAAAAAGACAGGCAAAAACACATCCCCTTTATTAGCAAAACTATACCGCCTCGGCACTAACAACTAGCTCCAGCACTGCTAGTACTACTGGTACTTGACTGCAATTACTGCCACTACCCTAAATCACATGTCCATGTGTGTACAGTCTGCTGCTAATAATCCAGACTGCTGTGACCTGCTTTAAATACATCACTAGACTAATAAGCTCATTACTGCTTTGCTGTTAGAGCATTGGGTCAGGAGTTCTGCACGCAGACCAAAATTACGCACTAATACTGACCATACATCTCAAACACACACACACAAACACACACACAACTGCACACGCTGATTTCTGCACTTTCTCCATGCCTCTGCACAAACAGAATATCCTTTTCCTTCATGCCCCACATGCAGACATGAATGCAAGTGCAGGAAGAAAGGCTTACAGACTCATATCTCCTGCCACTCAATCATTCTCTGTGTTCATTCTTTCTCGACTCTACAGTCATCCAGAGCGTAGCCGAGACGGTTTGTGTAAAATTAGAAGTGAAACCACATCCTCCTTGATTGAATCTGTGGACCTGTTGGATCTTTGGGTGGCTGTGCAAACAAACTGTGCTGGATCATTACAGCCAGGCTCCTCTACGGCGTCGCAACACACACACACACACACAGGCACAAAAACAGGGAATCCAGGGGTATAAACACACATTCCCCGAGTTGGGTTTAAGGGGATGAAATCCTATACCTGTATCTCTAATCCCTATCTACACCTAAGTCAAACACAAGCACACACACACACCTACACACACACACGCGCGCGATTTTACAATGTTTGTTTTATTTCAGTTTGCTTAGGGTAAAATAGAAAACTATGTTAATGGATTTTTTGGCAAATGAACAACAGAACTGGGTTGCCAGAAGTTTAAGTCCAATTACTTGTAAATGTGCAAATCAACAGCTCCTGTGCCGGGACTTGCATGTGACAAAAGGAGTTACGAGGAAACAGGAATACAGCGTTGGACCTAGATGATCGACCTTTGATCTGGTAAGAATCAACATGACTCAACAGCCAAGAGGCCCTATCATTTGTGTTACTCCTCATATTGTTCCAATTCCTCGGCCAAGTCTGTCTCTCTCAGCGGTCTGATAGCTCTGATTTCTGCAGTGATTCATTTAGCTGGCTTATATAACTGACTGCCGCCCTCCTGCTTTCTGTTCACGTCCGCCCCCTACTTCACTTTCTTTCTTTCTTCTCCAATCTTTCTTTTTTTCAAAATCAGGCCTCCAGCTCTTGGCTGCTCCACCACATGCATGTCTCCTCATCTCTCTCTCTCCCCCTCTCCCTCTCTGTATTTGTTCTGTTGTTCTGTCTCTCATAATTAAACGTGGGTCCACAGGTCATTTGAGAACAAACCTGTAGTTTGGCACGAGGAAAATCTTTGCAAAACTGTAGTTACCAAGCAAGATGAAATCATGAAATACCTATTAGAAAAACATTTGACAAAAAAAAGCATTTCTGTGGGGTAAATCTTTCCAGATGCTTTAACAGAAGTTGTCCAGAGGAATCGTGCGGGCTGAAGAGAAGTCCAAGCAGCTGTCATTTGAAAGGAAGAGATAATTACAGCTGCCTTTCCTTCTCATGAGTTTAACAATCAGCCAATGGTGGTTTTGCATAGAGATGGGCAGTTATGTTGAAAAGCTATTTTGATCCTAAAATTCAAAACAGTCATCAGCCAGCAGTGACTTGGCCATCCCCTGTGGTAGAACATTCATAGAAATGTGTGGAGTCTGATTAAGGCACCTTTCAGCCTAACGTAGGCTACGTTGATCTGTGCTGTCCATAAAACCCGCAGATACACCATTCTGTCTGCTTTTTTCATATCCTTCCAAAGCATCTCTGCTCCACTGGACATTAGTTCATATGTTTAGCTGCTCCTTTGATACGTATTTCTGTTTCTATGTTGGCACAGGGATTCAGAGCTTAATGCTTCAAATAGCCCTGGGAACCAGAAACATCCTTCCATCATAAATTTTCCCTTGGCAAGCTTGGTAACCACTTCTCAAAACACTGCATTATTGCGCCTGTTGACAATTTTTCAAAGCCTGTCTGCATGCAAAACAGACGTTATGGACAAGATCACTGTCAATGTCGTCTCACATGAAATTCTGGGAAAGTTTACAGTAATAATGCAGTCTGGCACCAGTATGGTGTAGGCTCCATATACACTGTAAGATAATAGAACACCTGAAAAAGACACAAACGTAGTGTTGCACCGGCAGCAGTTTCCATGCAAGGGTAACACATTATGTTATTGAAAGCAGAGGTAGGCGGATCAGTCCAGATATCAATAGTATTGATAACAATAGTATTGACATCAGAGAGGATCAATATTTTGTTTCTATCCTCTAAGTTCAGCATGTAGCCCACTGAATTATGGTAAATGAATTATTTTGTGAGGGAAATGAGAAAATATACCTCAAACTTGCACTGTCTGAACCTTTCTGTGTTGACTGTCAAATCTGTTTGATTTATATAATACATTTAAAACAGAAGTTGACCAAAGTCCTTAAGAGACAGGCATATTTACATTCCAGGTCTCCAAAAAACCCAGTTTCAAAATACATGAAAAGCTGAAAGGCATTTTTTGTTGTGTTAACTAATTATTGTGGAAAGTAAAAAACACAGTGATTTAGCAGTCATTAAAATGTGTTCAGAATGTGCAAAATGATGATGATTCACCTCGTAAGTCACGACACACTGCTCTCCTCTACAAAAACTGCCCTTATAGGCTAAAAGCATCAGTATCGGTGTTGGTATCGGCCATACTGGCGCTGTAGTTACCTGGTGTTGGATCAATACCAATTCGCATCACACAGCATGCTGCCTTTGTAAATCCCTGACATGACTGTAACCTGACACTACGTTTCATTTAGAAATAAAGAATTTCAATAATCTCGTTATCCATCTTCACACTTCAAGCTCTCTATATGACCTTTGATCTGGAAGATTCTCTGTAGTGTGTTTGGATCTAGCAGTGGGAAAGTGTTGCAGGTGATAAAAGCGAGGAAGATGAGTCAGAGCCGGGTGTCAGAGTGGCAGCATATCTTGTTTGGACAGTGGTTTCCTCAGTTTTAGAGCGAGTGACAGGCAGGTTAACTGCTGCTGGCCCCGGTGATCAGCAGAGGACATTTGTCTCTTTGCATGATTCTCTTTGGCGCCTGTTTGATGCACTTAGCAGATTAGATATTTCTTCACATGGATTCATTATTAACTTAACCATAATTGTTTGTATGAGAAAAACTACTAACTGTAGTTTGTAGATAAATGCAACTAACAATTAAACCAGGTGAGCGTCCCTATAATGATGGGACATCGTGTGAAATCATCTCTCGCGTTAGTCACAATGTTTCACCTCTGGCTTTGTAATAGTTTGCAAATTTATATTTGTGACTTTGTCTAACTGTAGAGGTTTTGGTAGTTTTGCTACATTAGATGAAGAGAGCGATGAGGGTGAAAAAAACAAAACATCTGAGCCTTGAAGCCAAACCAGCCTGAAAGATGCTAAAGAGCTCTGTAGTACGGAAGCGTAGACCTGCCACACAGGCAAAAGAAAAATAGAGCTATATCACGTGATATAGCTCTATTTTTCTTTTGCCTGTGTGGCATTTTGGTGCTATATAAATAAAATCAAATTGAACTGAAATTGAATTGACTCACTTATATGAAAATGATGATATTAAGTTCCTATATGCCTCTTTTTCTCTCTCTCCACAGGTCTGTGTAGTCACCACACATCTTCTGTTTCAGGCCCTAACATCATGGAAAGCAGGCCGAAGCCTCTTCACGATACTTCACCTGCTGTTCCCAGCATTCCCCACTTGCCACCGTAATCCTGGGGACCACGGGCAATGTAAACATACACAGTGGATTAGACTCAGTGTGTCTGTGGTGTGTGTGTGTATGTGTGTGGGATAAAAGAGATGAAACAGAAGATGACTAGTCTCAGTGCAGTGTAATCTATTTGCAAGCTGGCTGGGTATGTGTGTGAGTTCATGAGGGACTACCTCACCAGGTTAGGCCATTCATCACCAATGATAGTGTGTGTGCATGTGGCTTACAGTAGATCCTCGTCTCACACACACTCACAGACACACACACACACACACACACACCTACACAACCATCCACACATAACTGTATATGATGAGGCCACCCAAACTTTCTGTGTGCTCCTTCTACTTCTTTTTGTGCGGTTTCACAGACCATCTCTATTCAGCAGAGATCGACTGCCTGAAATCGTGGAAATTTATAAGCTCGCACACACACACACTTACACAGCCCACCCAAGGACAAATGCTGGCTGATTAATGAAACATGCAAATATCCAGATCTGTCCCCCCTGCTGTGTCTCATTCACATGCAATAGGTCCATTAATATGAATGTCAAAGGGCCTTTACTGTATGCACCATTTGAATGATAATGCTTGAGAAAAGAACTTTTGTTTTGCAGTTGCGGTAGATGGGGGTAGGGGGCAGGGGTAAAAAAAAATCTTGAAAGAGTTTAAACATGGTAATGAACTTGAAGGCTTTAACACTGGACCTGGACAATAAAGTCCACCTGAGCATGAAAAGGGAGGATGGGTTTCCTGCTGTTCTCCCCTCACATACACCCACATACCATCCTCCACTCTGCTTCCTCCCTGGATCTCCTTCAGAGGTCCTGACCTGGGAAGGGGGGGTTGCGCAGTGGATGCAGTGTCCAGTCCTTCTGCATGACCTGGCCCAACTCAACAGCAACATTTGAAATGGCTTGCAGATGTGCCTCTGCTTGGCTATTAAGTTCTTTGTGAACTCAGCAGACTTGGGGGGGGAGACTGAGAGTTTTGTAGGGGAGGGCTGTAGAGCAGCCTGGACCTAGGGGGCTGTTGCGTGTGTGAGTTTAGATGTGTGTGTTTGTTTGGAAAAAAGTGCAGATGTACTTGTGTAGCAACCTTGCTTCCATGATCTTGACCATGAACCTTATAGAGAGATTTTATGCATACGCATGCATCTGTTGTGTTTGTATGTGTGTTCGTGCTTGTGTGTGTGTCCTGACCCCAGACCTCACAAATATGAGACCTAACATATAAATGTCTCTCGCTGCTGCTTGATTTATACAAATGAATTTATACATGAAGTAGACCTGGAAAGATAAAATGGGGAAAAAAACGTAAAAACCTGTCTACTGGCTACTGTTACAACCCGAAATTTATTTGGAAGGGACAAGTATGTTGGTGGGCTGAGTGCATGAGCAAGTTTGTGTAACTTTTATATGAAGAAATCTTATTCTCAGTACTAACGCAATAAAGCAGACTTTTGCTCAGCCTTACCTATACTTATACTTATACTTATACTTATACTTATACTTATACTTACCTATACTGAAGTGAGGATTATCTCAAACCACTTCCCAAATCTGTATCATGAGATCAAAACTTGCCACAATGGTGACCTCAAGACCCGAGTGATGGGTATTGTAAGTTTTAAATAGCAGTAAACATGTCTCTATACACTGATGTGCACAGTGCGTAAAAGTCACCAAGAGCTTTGCCAAATCTCCTCTGGCATTAACATCAGCACAAAAACTGGCTCTTCATGTCATAGCTGAGCAGCTCCTGTTATAAGTAACTCAGTCCTTTTGTCAACTAAAGTGGGATTTGTGCTTCTGCATTACATCTATGCATTAAATCTATGTTTTAACCGGAAACCTTTCTGAAACCTTATCCTGTAATCTCGATAGTAACTAATGCTGTAACCTGACATGCACCTCCCTTGAAATGTAACTCCATGTGGTTTCAAAACAGTTCAAAACTGTATTCATTACAGTTGTGTCCTCCTACGTATTTATTGCTGCTTCTTCTGCCATTTTTTGAATCTACTGAAAGAGAAATGATCACCTCAAAGAAAGAATCTCAACCACCAACTAGTGTTTTGATGGAGATATTCCAAGGCAAAGGAGGCACATTATGCACAATTATAAATACTGGCAATGGCGTTTGCCATTTGTGTAGGAAACAACAGAAGCTCTACATCCACTGTAGTGGCCATGTGTCCACATAGTGTCCACATGGCCACTATGTGGACAAAAGTACTCGGTCCATGACACCTACAGGAGCTGCTCAGTCATGCTATGACATGAAGCTCCTGGCACACAGTTTTTCTGCTGATGTTAAAAGGAGGTTTGGAACTCTGCAGTTGCTGAGTCAGCAGAGCACTGGTGACTTTTACTCATTGTGCACTTCACTCTAACATGACATGGCCCGCCACTTTATGGCTGAGTTGCTGTGGCTCCTAAACACTACTTTGCAAAAATACCACTTACAGTTAATCATGGAATATCTAGAAGGGAAGAAATGTCAAGAACTGACCTGGAAAGACAGAAACTGTGCCATCCTATTACAGGACCTATAACAGGATCGTGCTAAAATTCTGTGAGCTCTTTGGAATGAACCATTCTCTCACAAATGTTTGTAAAGGCAAACTTCATGAAAAGGTGCATGAATGTATTCCCCTGTTGCGATACGACTGAAATCACTCTTATACTCAAACATGACTGGAAAGTTCTACAGTTAAGTTGACTTTACAAATGTATTCTATTACTTTAAAACGTTTTTAGGTGTTGCCAACATCCCTGCATGCATCTTTTTGTCAGATTGTTTTTAAACTGGTTTCATCATCCCACTGTGTCCCAATCAGAATTTAATAATAATTCAAACAAAGTCTTATCACAAGTTGGTGGTTTTGTCATTGACCGTCATAAAAAAGAGAGAAAAAAGCACTCAGTATTACAGCTTGATTTTTTAGGATATCCCTTGATCCTTCATACTTCTGCATGTTGTCTTTCCACTTAAAAAAAAAGTTTGATTATATGTTTTAAAATTGAATAATGCTGGTGCAAACTTTACAGGTAGCATGCCTTTTTTTTTCTTCTCTGCACAAAAGCCACTTCACTAAGGGGATTTAGACTGTCAGCACAGAGATTACGCTGCAGGTTCACTTTTAACCTTAACTACACACACACTCACCATAAAAATCACACACCTTAACCTAAATGTGACAGCACACAAACCTCACTGTTCCAACAGGTCTAATAATGCACACATACACACACACATATGCAGGAAGGGAACAACAAAATGCCAAACCCCTACGCGTGTGCCAAGACGCATCCCTGTTTCTGCTTAGCAAACTACCCTCCATAT
>VUQG01034965.1:0-17010 GCA_015106755.1 Etia nguti
CTGAGACTGAAGAAGTCACTTGGATGAGTGACGAAACGTTTCTCCCACAAAACGCTACGTCCAGATGAACAGAATCAACTTTTGGAGATTTTTTTGTAATCATTTGAAACAACCAGGCCACCACATGTTCAGCTTCAGTCATTAATGCATCCATCATGCTGGTCTTTTAATTGCCTTTAAGGTAATAAACACAGGAACTGAATGTAAGAGAAGTTTATTTGTCTGCAACAGACTGGGGACCTTTCAAGGGCGTACCCTCTCTCTGGCTCTGTGACAAGTGGTGGAGCAGCCCACCCACCAGCAGCATTGAACTGGATAATTAATGAATGGGCCACGGCCCCCTGGTGGGGTTTGAAGGTACTGGAACCTGAACTCATCTTATATCTTATCAATAGAGGGAACTAAAAAAGGAGCAGCAGTTGTCATGTAAAAAGCTGAACATATATAAGTCAATATAAGAGCGTTTAGACAGGAATTAATTACAATTCAAATTAATAAAGAATTAGTAAAACAGGAAAAAATATGACAAATAATACAAAAACATTACACAAAAGTACAGTGAATTGTTACAAATGAGAAATGATTTGACTGAATAAAAGGCAGTCTGCAGCTCTCTGAGGGTTTGCTCCAGATCTGGAGAGGGGGCATAGAGATAGAAATTAGAGCCGTTTTAAAGGACCTGAGGGCACTGGATGGTTCATAACATAGCAGCCGGTCAGAAATGTTTTTTGACCGTTTTTTTCTTTCTTTTTTTTTCATAGTTTGACAATCAGGAGACTGCATAAAGATCTGAGAACTGGCACGTTATGAGCCATTTTCACGGTCTCAGCGAGCACTCGAAAAGCGACGTTCTGAATTAGCTGCAGCTGTCTGATCGTCTCTTTAGAGAAGCCTGTAAATGCTCATTACAATAGTCGAGTTGACTTAAGATGGACAAGCTTTTTGAAGTCCTGCTGAGACACAAGTCATTTAATCCTTAACAATTCAAGGACTGAAGGCTGACTGCAAAGCAGTGACTAGACATTCAAACAATCATGAAACATCTGTATGCAGTAAATGTAAAAATAAATAAAAATAATAAATGCTTAGCCAGAGGTTGTTTGGTTTCCCCGATGTATAAATCCTGGCAAGCCTCCTGGCACTTAACAGCGTACACTATATTACTCTCTTTGTGCTGGGGGACTGGATCCTTGGGGTGGCCCAATTTTTGGCGGAGTGTGTTTTTGGGGTGTGAACGCCAAAGCAGGGCACCTAACTTGTAACTGAACACTATGACATACATATAATACTTATATATTGGTCTGGATATGACAATAAATTTTCATATTTTTTTCGACAAGGAGGAAATATGAGATTAAAGCGCCTGCTGATGTCTTCAACGCAGAGACAGACCAGGGACTGAATCATCTGCCAAGCTGCCAAGAATCCCTGCTCAGAGTTTCACTATGAGGGTGGAAAAAAAGCAGAAAAATGATAAGAGAGAAAATAATTCTGACCCAGCCTGACAGGGAAAAAGTGGGAGTACGTGACAGATAGAGGAGTTGTGCACGTGTTCCCAACAACGACACAGCGAAAAGAGTTTGTTTAAAAAGTCTTTCTCCACCACTGTTTGCAGTTCAGACCTCTGAACTTAGGCTGTTACAGCTGGTTAAGAGCTGTCTGGAATAAACAAGTTTGAGTGCCTTTAGGCTTGGCCTCTGGCCTTGTGTTTACATACTTGTGTTCCTTCATCTCGAATCACACTGACAGCAGATTTGCCTACTGCATCGCCAGAGTTCAGAGTGCATCTTGATGCCTTAAGGCATCCTGAAGGTCGACATTTGTGCTGTTTACTAAAGAGCAGAGGCCACAAATGTTGAGCTCACAGTGAAGGAAAGAAAAATTCCTCCTCTTTCCTTATTCCCAGCTGAATGACTGCAGCTAACATAGTCATGAGCAAGATAATTAACATCTAATGGATTAAGTGACCCAGAGTTAAAGAATTCATTGCTTTATGTTACTGAAAATAATGAATGAAAATGATGAAAACATGCATACCTAGTGAGCCTTTCAGGATGGACAAAACTCTAAAATCAGACCAGTTCACAAGTTGTTTTTGGCCTTTTTCTGCGTACATGTTTCCATTTATTACAGACTTTAAAAGTCTATTGCCTTACATAAGCACTTTGCTGGGGCTTTGGACAGCATTTTCTATCACAAGAGGCTCATTTACTGGTAAAAATGCACACTCCTACAAGTAATTCATATTTACAATATACAAATTCCAGTGTACTTGATATGATTTGTATGAAAGGTGCACTGTTAAATGGTCTGTACGAGTGCAGTAGCCTGTAGACAGTGCCACATCTGTTTCATATCTTACTGAACTTTTCATGATGAAGCGAAGGGAACTTTTCTTGTAAAGATTTTTCTGGTTATGTAAGTAATCATTTAAAAAGAAAACTTGACCCATAACGCTTTAGCCAGAGCTTTATTATTTTTAGATCTTTATTAACACTGGCAATATTCATGAGAATTGATTTTTCTCTGCTGCAAAGACAAAAGACAAAAAAAAAAAAACAACAACAAAGTAAAGCTAAGTCTTTTTCAGTATGAATTATTTGCTGGAACAGTAGAAGTGAGAAACTTTTGCATTTCATTCATCTCAAAGTTTTTCCAGAAAGAGTGCAGTGTATGAGCCATTTATATTCCTTAAATACTACATGCACAAGTGAAGTTTGAGAATTTTTGGGTTATTTTTTGCTTCCATGACAAAAAAATGTCCAAAATATTTTGGGCCAATTGGTCCACCTTAACTAAGACGATGTATCATTTGCATATTTATAGACCAATTTTCACAAAACTGGTAATACGAAACATACGTTTTATAAGTAAACAACTGGGGAAGTTTCATGGTGATATCTGTTAATTAAATATTTCAACCTGTGAATAAATATTATATATAAATAAAAATGTAGGAAAGTTTTACAATTCGTATTTTTAGAGGATGGTTTCTTAATTTTTTTTTTCTCAATCTCTGAAAATGTTCACTTTTTTTTTTTTCATGCTTTAGATTTTTACAGAGCGGTTTGTTTATGTAGTTTTATTTGACTCACAAAGGAAAAAAACAAACTTTGACTTTAATGTGCAAAAAAACCTGAAACAAGCTATTTTGAATGTAGATATTCCTGGTATTCAAATTTCTCTTGTGGGAATTATGCAAATTATTGCATATTTCAATAGCTAAATGCCTCATTAACTTGAATATAATATTTCTAACAACTTATAAATATGTTTTTAATGTAAGTACCAAATATGTATTAATTTGTTGACTATTCCCCTGTAGGAAAGACACTGTGGGGGAACAGTCGGTAAATGAACATGATTGTCAAATAATTAGCATTTTCAGTCTGTTATGCTGTTGGGGCCCCAGTTAAAAATAAATTTCATGTAAATGCAATGCAGTCCTGTGATTGATTGAAACTTTTATATTTAATGCAAGTTTTACTTTGAAAGGGTTTTCTGCACTGTGATCAGTGTTGATTTGATGGTTCTGTAACAAAATCAGGAAATAGATTTTGATTTATACTTGTGAGGATTATTTTATTTGGGCAGCAGCTGCCTGTAATTTAAGGGAGGAGATTGAAGTGTTGCGCTGGCTGGAACACTCTGATTTACCCAACGAGCAGGTGTCTCTTTGAAAACTGCCCTTGCGGTACCCTTGAGCAAGACACTTAGCACCTAACTGCTCCACTGGCCAACAGTTATTTGGCCACCATCTTGTACTGGCTGGCTTCCAGTTGTGACAGTGTGTGTGGCTGTACAAGTGTGAAATGAGTCATGACTTAAGTTTGGAGGATCAGCGCTTCTCCTCCTCCTTATTATTCTTACATTTGACAGCTTGAACTCTCTGCCTCAAGGACAAAGGTACCACTGCAAAGATCCCCTGATGCTGGTCTTTGCCTTTTCTGTCATATCGTCTGCAAGTTTGGAAGAAAACCTCTCTAAATCTGACTTCATCCTGAGAAAACTGCCTGCTTTTCTTTCTTTTTGTTTTCATCCCAGGGTGTGAAATATTGCTGTTCTGTCAGATGATGTCACACAGTGGTTGTGGCATCAATGTTGGACCTCGAGAGATTAATGGTCCTCTTTTAAAATGCTAATATACACAGTGCTTAAAAAATTTCTCAGACCACCTGTGATAAAATCATGAAAACTGTTTTAGAAATCTGTCAAAAACGTCTTAAAACTAAAAATCACGTTGCTGTTTATCAGGGAAATAACAAACCTAATTCACATTTTTATTTGAGGGGGCACACTGGACCTCGCAGAGAAGTCAGAAGTGAATCAAACATAACATGCGATGGACTAGAGTTCAGTTTCTGTTTTGAGCTTTGTTTTGCTTAGTTTTCATTCACTGATTTATTTATTTTTATTTTTACTTGCTTTTTACTTTTACTTCTGGTAGGTAAGTGGAATCCTTTGGGGTTGAAAAATGAAGCCAATGTGGAAATGCTAAAAGCTGCAGTTCTTTTAGGAGTCTATGGCTTCCATGATAAAATGCCCAGCTTTATAGCATTAAAAGACACATTCACAGCTTGTTACACAAAGTAAATAAAACTAAAAAGATGTGTAGTTTCCTCCTATGTAAGTAAGCTGTGGCTCAGGAGGTAGAGTGGGTCGTAAATAAATGGAAGCATCGCTGGTTTGATTCCCTGGCTACTCCAGTCATGGGCAACAAAGGTAGAGTTGCCCCCAATGCATCCATGTGATTGTGTGTGCGCAAATGTTACACAAAGTGTATGAATGTGAATGTATGTAATTTGGTGAATATGGCTTGTAGTAAAAAAGTGCTTTGAGTGCCCAGTTAGAGTAGAAAAGCACTGCTATAAGTACCAGTCTATTTTTTATAATATATATATAAAAACTAGAATCAGAGGTTCTTTTTTTCACTTAATCATTTGGCTAATATTATATGGCTCGCTGTGTGGTGCAAACCATCTAAAATGTTTGTGCATTTTGATCAGTAATAGTCTAGCATTTTATTAGCCTGCACTAATTAGCAGGTGTGTGTCTGTGCACTGCACCTTTATAGCCTAATAATGCAGACTACTAACTAAGCTTGCTAGACCTTCTTGTCTGGTTGCGGTAACTTTTGGATTCAAAAACCAACGTGGTGTCAGCCAGAAAGCTAGCATTAAGGCTTCAAATTACAGGATCCAGTAGTAGGTGATGGTGGCTACACTCATGTGTTATAGAGTCTGCCGTCTAGTAACCAGAATCAGCTTGGTTTGATTTAGGCACTGAAAAGTATCTGGTTGGTATAAAACAAGCCCCTTTGCATCATTAATGGCATTTTGCAAATTGAAACCAAATGTGACAAAAAACAGTATCTTACATCATTATGTGATGAGTTTGGAGTTGCTGTAGGAACCGGTCTCACTACTTCCTAAACCCAAAGCACGCCAGAGGACACCTTGTGTGAATTTTGGAGAGGCTAGATGCTTTGATAAAAGTACAGCATGCCCCTGGAATGAGATTAGGATGTCTTCGGACTACAGCTGCCTCGCAGAATGCTGGAAGCGTTCCCACAGTTTTCTCCAAACATTTACTCAACCCGCAGTGAATTAATATTATCACAGTGCAAACTGTTTAATTTTCCCTGACCAACAGATGTTCACTTTGGCAGCTAAAACTGAGCAAATCTGAAACCTCTACATTTTTTTTCCTCCTAGAAAACAATAGAAAAAGGCTTTTTTGTTCAGCTCAGGTTGGTGGTGAGCAGCTGCTCACAAGTCGAGGCACAAAACTCTTGATTAAGTGCTGTTTTGCTGCTCTGGCTGCAGAAGGAGAAAGAGAAAATGGATAGAAAGGAAGCTAATGAATGAATGGAGCACTTAATGACTACTTTTTTACGATGAAATGTAACACAGGAACACAGTTTACTGCAAAGAAAAACAGCTGATTGATCTTTTTATGTGATTTTCGTCCAACTCTGGCCATATCGTGGCATTTATATCATGATATATCACGGCTGGTTTTAATCACATTGTCCTTCCCTTCCAGCAAATGCAATACTTGAAGGTTTATTGTAGCTCCTCTGTTCAATTTGTCTCCATAATTATACTGTAAAATATTTATAAATTGCTTTAATTAAATGGGCGGGGGCCAGTTCTGACTGGCTTTGTGTTGTGGCATGCTGAACCAATGAATATTGAAATGTTTACTGGCTTAGGAGGCTCGATGGTGAAGATTGAGTGGGAGATTACGGAAACACACTCATACTGTGATCTAACTTTGTGCAGGACATGATGTTCCGTGCTGAATTATATGTTGCCTCTTAAGCTATGGTGTGCTTGTTGATGTTTTGTCCAGTTTTTTCATTGTTATTCCTAACTGTAGCATTTTTGTCGCTTATTAGTACATGTTCATGTACATGGAAATAAAAACACATGGTGACTTTAATCTCTAGCTTTCTAGAAGAGTTTCATCTCTCTCCCCTCCTTTGGTAACAAATATTTGATCATTCTGTCCATCT
This sequence comes from Etia nguti, assembly GCA_015106755.1. NCBI lineage: Eukaryota > Metazoa > Chordata > Actinopteri > Cichliformes > Cichlidae > Etia > Etia nguti. The sequence continues at coordinate 6,518 of VUQG01034965.1, forward strand.
TAATAAAGGCATTTTCATTCTCCTCTAGTTGGTCCACCTGGGGTCCCATAGACAGACTCCCTGCCAAAGTGACTCTATTGTAATGGTCTAATTGCTTTACAATGGAGCCACCAAATGCTCCAGTTCACAGCGAAGGTGTCCCCAATCCATCACCTGGAGTCCACAGCGCTAAATCACCGAAAGTTGCCATTAATATCCGGTCAATGAGCTGAATCCCGCCATTTCTAGAGACTTCTGTCTGCATGTAGGAAGTGGCTCATTCTATTAGGCCTCAGGGTGCTCTGAATTTAACAGAAATCTGATTTTATTAGCGCCTGAGTGAGACTACCACGGTCACTCGTCACGTGAAAATTGCAGTTTTTGAATTCATTTGAAACACAAATGAGACACAGAATTGGCTCTGGGTTTTTACACTTTAAATGCTTCTGTTACTAATACCGCAATCATGAAGATAACAATACTCTTCTATTTTTTATTGAAACTGGTGGTACATTTAAACAGAAGCTGAGGCCTATAGGAATATAAATATTTAAAAAATTCATATTTGTGTTGTGTTGCAGTCTCTGTTAGTGTGGGAGCTACAGTACTAAAGTCTTGAATTACCATTCATTTCTTCATGTTTTGCCAGACATTTTTGTAATGTTTTAAAGTGGTCTTGAGCTATTTTTCTTCAGTCCTCTGAAGGTCTTTCAAAGTTTTTCTTTAGACACTGGCTGCTTTTTCAATCATTTTCAGTCCAGTCCTTGTACCTGACTATTTTCAGAGGCATTTTTTTTTAACTTATTTTAAGCCACCATGAGCATAAAAAGCCACCTAAATAAACCAGTGTTGTCTACAACTGACAAATTAACAAAGAAAAAAATTTAAATTGTATCATTAGTCACTTTGTTACGAGCAGTCTGTTGCAAAATCACATAATTTATTTAGTTGAATCTTTAAAAATTGCCAAAGACAACAGTTTAACATGCTTAAAGTAGTATTCTTGCATCAATGAGGTGATTCCCTATTAGCCACTAGCTACTAGCTGTTTGACATATCTCGACTTAATGCGCAGTGAGTACTTCTAATTTTGAGAAAACTGGATAGAAGAGGCCAGATTACAAAAGAACTGGACTGAAAATCAGTGACAACAGGTCTGATCGAGAGATGAATCCAGATTTCAGATTTTTGGCTCAAATTGTCTTCAATATGTATGGAGGAGGTCAGGAGAGAGGTCCAATAGCGAGTGTTTACAGACATCCATGAAGTAGCCTTGAGGCTCTAACATGTTTTGGAACTACATTTTTGCCAGTGGTCTTGGGAATCTTGTCTAAATAGATGGAATTATGAATGCAGAAAAGTACCATCAGATTTTTATCCATTATTTTTAAAAAAACTGAAAGGGAGAGGAAATCGGAGGTAACTGAGAAACTCAGGAAATATCTCATTTCAAAATCTGTTCACATATTGATCTAAAAGCAGATTTAATTCATGAAATATGATACATAATGCATATTTAAAATGAGAAAGTAGGAAAAATGCATGGATGAAAGACAAAGGTGAACTCATTGTTCATTCAAATGTAAGTTACAGCGTAGGCTGATAATTCTGATTACAGGTAATGCCGCGTGCGTGCACTTGCCCTAACCTTAGGTGGGATTGAATTGAGCTTGTTGGGCATTTCTCTCTGAGGCTGCATGTCAGCCATCGTAGGTGTCATGAGGCTGCAGGATTTCTGCTTTGAATATCAATGAGGATTTGCAAGGTTCCATTGTTACTTTTTTTTTGTCTGTTGCTCTCTGACACATATAATCAGGAGCTGGGGACAGGGAAAGGAGAGATGTGTCTGTAGCTACAACGCACACACAAAAGCCCAGGTGATTATTATCCCGCTCAGAGAGTCAATTAGAGAGAGATACAGAGACCTTTCTGGAGTGACAGATGCATTATTAAAGGAAATAAATCTGCTTGCATTTTCCCCCTTTTTTTGTATTTCCCACAGGGCCTCTAAATCAGTAATAAGGCTGACTTTAAAATAATCCAGTTTATTGCAATTGTCTGCTGTTATTTTATCTATTATCTGTGATTTGATCATTTCCACAGCTGATTCAAACCAATGCGTATCTAAAAGTTTTTAAACTCATCATCTTTCTGATGTCAGCACAGGCAATGTGGGAGTACTCCATAGGGATGGGAATCTGTGTAATTCACACTAAGACATATTGCTACGAGTTGCCAATGATAACAATGACATCATGATACAGCAATTCTACAGTACTTGATCTAGGATACATCATGATATTTTCCCGGTCTCATTTAACATCCCTTCAGTTTACTGTCATCGATTTGGTAGCACCAGCATGATAAATCTGCTGAGTCAAATCAGTGGGAGAATATTTTTAGGTTACCTGCATGTTATAATACAAATGTTATTATTATTTTTATGCAATTTTTATTGAGAACTTTAATAATCCTATGGTCGAACACTAGATGGAAGCACATCATGACAAAATTGCATCATTTGCAAAAATCTGCATAATCTTTAGTTGAGCCTATGAGAAAAATAACACAGTTTGACAGGCATAAAAATAAACTTAGCACAAAAAGAAAGGACATTTGTGTTTGGTCAATGATTTCTTTGTAATGAGGCTGCTTGTCAGAAAATCTTATTTTGTTATGAAGCCTGTATTTCCCCTTAAATGGTGCCACATTTGTGTCAGCCAGTGTCGTTGTGTTGGTCACTCTGGCACAGACAGCACGGCCAGCCTGATCCCACAAGTGTTCAGTGGGGTTGAGATCATGACTGCAGGCAGGCAATTCCATCCTCTCCACTCCCAAATTCTGTAGGTAAACCCTGCTCTGTGGGGGCAAGCGTTGTCATCCTGGGAAATGGAGTTTGTTCCTAGACAAGATTAATAGAATCAAATATAATGACAACTTAGCCATCTTATGTTTTTATAGTCAGTACCTTGGTTATTTTGGCTCACTGTGTAATTAACTAAATTGACCTACTGATGTCTTTTAACATCAGAACAGGTGGAAGAGTAGATCATCTACCAATCTGAAGGTCGTGGATCAATCCCTGGTTTCTGCAGTCCACATGTCGACCTATCCTTGGGCAAGATATTGAGCTCTGAGTTGCCCCAATGCATCCATCGGTGTGTGAGCGTGTGTGAAAGTGCTTAGGCATAGAGAAAAGTGCTATGTGATTGATATTTTATTGCAGGCTTTAATTTCTTGTATCCACATTACATTTGGATAGAAGAGTGTTTTTAACAGAGGGCTTTTGTATTTCATGGGTGATCGCTCGCTTTCATCAGTGACGCTGGCAACACCTGGGCCCAGTGTGCCAGTGTTCTGTAAAAGCCCTCAGAGCTCTGTTGCCTGGCTCTCCTGCATGAGACACCAGAATTTGGTTTGGATTTTGCACCAAATAACATTCTCTACACCACTTTTCCACTCATTCACTCACCCACTCCACTGATTGTAATGGCTACACACACTATTGTTGGTTGAAGTTCTTTCGTTGTTTTTGTCATTTAAAATAAATAGTCTTTTGTCCCGGCCATGATGCGTGTAATTAGTCTTGTACACCTGTGGTGAGTGAAACTACGACTGCAGGTATGCATTGGTGTAATTTTGTGGCTTGGCTGTTTTTATGCCATTGTTTACATTTTTTTATTTTTTAGTTTTCTTATTGATATTTAGAACTGATAATATTGTGATGTCACGTAGGGATGGGGGTTAGAGTTAGGGTTACCCTAACCCTTTTGTGTATCTGCCAATACAATATAATATGCCAGTATAATAAGTTCCCATTAAATACCAATTTTGAATTAAAAAACAAACATTGATAAGTACATTTAATATGCTGTGCAAAACAAATGCATTTGGCTATGAACTGTCATCAACTCAATCAGGAGAAACCCCCCACCCCCCCTCCCGCCAACACCACCACCAAAAAAATCTCCGCCATTATATATAAAGGCCAGGTGAGCTCTTTGCAGTGCATGAACTCAAAACGCTTCCCTTTGTAACAAAAATCTGTCTGACCCTTTGCTGTTAGCTTCCTGCTAACAGTATGTTAGTGCAGAACTGCTGGTGTGTTGCATAGTAGTTGCACAGCAACACAGCTGAGAGAATGGTTTGGCCCATAGAATGACTTGCCATGGATACCTGATGGAGCTTTCCCATTCCCATTCCTACTCAGCTGGAGCAGGATGGTGTGGGTAACTCTGGTGATCATGTAATAATGATATAAAAAGAAATATAGCACCGGTGAATTTAGTACGTTCTCAGCACGGTTACATATAATTGTTGCCTCAGTCAATGTAGGAGCTGCTTTTTTCTGTTGCTGCAATTGAAGCGCTGGTTTCCTCTGTGGTTTGTAAGTTCTGTAGTGGACACTCGCTTACTTGCTCTCTCTCTCTTGCTCTCACTCTCACTCACACACATGCACACACACACTGGCAAATTTTCCGGCACTGCCTGATGCAAGCAGCCATTCAGTGATTGCTCTACTGGAGGAGGAAGAAGAAGAATTTAATAGAGTTACGTAAGCACAAGAGAGGACGATTTAAATAATCTCTTCCTGAGAAAAGGACTTCCTGGGAGGTTGTGGAGTCCTCTGATGTGTGAATTATCAGGACTGGGGTGGAGTAAAAACACTGGGAGTCTTCAAAGGAGAGCGGCTGGGTTGTATAAGCCACATGGGCTTTCTGATCGACTTTTTTTTTTTTTAACCTAGGTTTAATCACACACATATTCAAAGCGAGACCACCAGCATAAACCTAAATCCTCTTTTGTGTGTTTGTCATGTTACATTATTTCCTTCAAGACACACGCAGTGAGAGCCAGCATTGAGTTGGTTAAGTGGCCCAGATGTTTCTTTTATGTTTGTGATAACCACAGAGGAGCCCTGCTGGTCATCTATTGCTTCCTCTCCCATCTCCGACACACACTCAGAGTCCTGCATACTCCAAACCATCTTCTGTCCACCACTCTTTCAAAAGAGGCAAGGAAAAAAAAATAGGAGTTGAAATTCTGGAAGGAGGTGTAAAGGACACGATGAGATTCAGCTCCAGCTCTGTTGTGGTGCGTTGCACATTTTAAGCTATCCATGTAATTATTTGATAAGGTGATTGGCAGCTGAGCCTGATGAGGGTTCCTGAGTGTGAATAATTCAGAGTGTTGGCATGTTGTGTGTGTGTGTGTGTGTGTGTGTAGCTGATTGATATAGCTCTCTAGGTTGAGTCATCAGCAATGAAGATGAGCAGATGTATTAGAAAATATATAGTTCTTTGCTTAAGGATCTAAGCCTGTCTACATAAAATATTTGAGAGATATTAACTGTGACTGATGCAAAATGCATTTCATTAAGAGGAGCTTAAATTTCAGTTTCTGCTAAAAAATCTTAAACAAAACATCTTAAAGAAACTTGTTGTTTAAATTGGTTTTGCTTTGGACTCTTGTCCAGTTTTGAAAGAATTTGTCTTTTTTTCTTTTCAGAGGGGCCCAGAGAGTTAGGTTTCTTCTTGTTTGCAGTGGGCAGGTTGACAGATGAGATCAGGCAGGAGTCTCTGTGGATTATGATTTTCATAGATGACATTGTGATCTGCAGGGCGCAAGTGGAGGTGAGAGAAAAGCAATGAAAGTTGGTAGAAACGAGACAGAATACATGCATTTGAAAGAGAGGGACACAGGTGGAAAGGTAAAGATGTAAGGTAGTGAGGATGGATGGGCTTAAATATGTGATTCAAACCATCCAAAGAAACGGACAGTGCACAAGACAGGTGAAGAAGAGAGGTGGAGGTGGAGATGAGTGTCAGGGGCGATTTGTGACAAAAGGATAGCAGCAGGAGTGAAAGGGATGGTTTACAAGATGTTATGGAGACCTGGTTTGATGTCAAAAACAGAGGCTGAGCTGGAGGTGGCAGAGTTGAGGATACTAAGATTTTCCTTGCAAGTGTCCAGAATGGACAAGATTAGAAATTAGTATATCAGGTTAAACCGTTTGAAGGCAAAGCTGAGCTGGTTTGGACATGTGCAGAGTGGACATACTAAACAAAGGATGCTGAATATGGAGGTGCCAAGCAGGACGAAAAGAAAAGAAGATTCATAGATGTAGTGAAGAAGGACATGCAGAGGCTTGTGGGACAGAGTGAGGTGGATGCAGATGCAGTGTGCTGTGGTGATCTGTGAAAGCAGAAAGCGGTTTTGCCTTTGCCAAAAATCGTATCTATTTGTGCGACTGTCTTCTGTAAAGAACAGAAGCTGTCGTATGGGTGTCACAGCATGTAGAGAAAACATTGTCGAGTAAGTCCTTAACAGGCTGTTTGTTCTGCTTTTTGATTAGATGTGGTTCCACTTTCTGTTGCTGCGGTTTTCAAACAAAATCCACGTATGACTCCTTTTGGTTAATGTTTCCACTGCAGAGATGTGAAGTGCAGCTTCAAAAGAATCTGTTCTGACTCATTCTTACAAACTCTGTGGCTAGAATTATTATTATCTTTTTCCTCACCTGGTTCCCGGTCATTCGTGCAGTTATATCTGTTAAAATTGTCAAAATTTTGTTTGCTGTGACGTCTGCCCTGCTGCAGAAGGCTAGCTGTGCATTGCTAACTTGTCTCATACTAGTTTTACATCACATAAGAAATGTGAGAAGGTTGTGTGGTTAACATAGGTTCCCTGTCAATATGCTCCACATCTTTCCTGATGGCCAATAATATGATAAATGTCTAATGTTAGTTAACTAATAACGGTTTCCTAATAAACCATAAAAATACACTCTTATGACATGATCTATACTTTAAGACCTAGCTTCAGTGTTTCCTGCTGCGAAACGTCCCAATTTAATGCATGCATTCTTGTGCACCCTCACATTTAATGTTTTGACATCTGTACCAAATACTGTATAAAAAGACTTACAGCGGAAAACAATCACATCATGCATGGACCCAAGTGTAAGCTCTATAAAATGGATATTTAACATATGAGCGAGCTCTGCTGTGAAACGGGGAACAACTGTTATGTTTTCCTCAACGTGAAATATGAAATAATTGGACCATCAACAAGTGATTCAACATCTTTTCAGTCAGCACAGTGGTTTCACAGTTCTGATGTCTACTGACCATAATCAGAAGTATTTCCACACAGGACTCGGTGTGTAAATTGCACTCTCTGTGGAGTCTTTACAGAGGTAGAGTAGACCACAGGAAGACATTTTTGAGGCCTTGTCCTCGTATATTTGCAGGAATGCGTTATGAAAAGCAAGTTGAGTATCTTTCATTTCACCTGCTTTTCATTGCTTGAATGTGAACTCTCATGTTGAGACTGTCATGGAAATTTATGCATATTTGATACATAAAAAAGAGTATTATATAGACTGAAACAGGATGTCTGAAAAAGTCACTCTCTTTCTCCTTGTTTTTTTTATTTTCAGCAGACACAGCAATGACATATGGCTCTCTTTATGTAATTGGATTTCATGTAAATTAAAGCGAGTTAAAAGTTACGTAACATTAACTTCCTTTTCAGGTAGTTATTCATCCAAAGTCCACATCTATTTCTCAATTTGAAGCTATAGTAGCAGGGGCTAATCTCTGTCTGAACTGCCATGCCGAGACAATTACCCGGAGATAAGATGATGACTGCAGGGTATTTGGAAGATTGAAGTCTGAAGGACAATATGGGTGGCATCACATGATGGGCATTAATTCTCCCCTGATATTCCCAGGGTCAAACTAAGCAGCTGCGGTCCTGATAAATGCTGATTCGGCTCAGATTATGACTGCTGACAAGGTGGCCTGTTTAAAGACTTAAATCCAGCTGCGGATGGATAATTGACTCCATGCTGAGGAAATATGAATACTTCAGCTTTGATTTATTTCCTCTTTGTATTAACTGATTATAGTGATGGATGGAGGTAAAAAAAAAAAGTGAATCAAGGGAGATGAGAAGGAGGTGAGGAGGCTGACGCGACATCAGGAGATTGAGCTGGACATTTCATTTGTCCACAGCTGTGGTGTGTTTTCCAATTCACACTTATCACCAGTGTCCTCCTCAGCCCTGTGCCCTCTACTGATTTGATCCCTTTGATCCCTAAAGAGGGCAGAAATTAAGTGTCAGGGGGAAAACAGGTCAAATTTTCTAACTTTGTCCTTTCAATTCAGATAATAAAAAATATTTATGATTGTCTCATTTTCTCAAGTCTCAAAAGTTTATATCGTAACAACATTTCAAGTAAATTTGCAATGATGATATATCACGATATAGAAAAATAATGCTGAATGTTTTTATTTGCGATTACAGCTTTCAGGAGCGGCATGTATTGTATTTATTACTCTCTCCTATTTCCTTTCTGATAAAGCTTACAGTTAGGTCTAGATCAGGTTACCCTGAAGCATTTTTCAGTTATGCTGCTATAGGCTCAGACTGGTGGGGGATTTTTTGTGTGTGTCTTCACCACTTGCCTCTTTATATACCAGGGGTGTCAAACATAAGCCCTGGGGGCCAGATTAGGCCCTGGAAAGACTTGGCATAAATTTTGTACTTTTAACTGTATTCTTTTAAGAACCTCCCCCAAAGTCATTCATACTACAACAAAGTAATTGCATAACAGACAATTAAATTACCCTGTGTACTAAAGACATTTATTGATTTACGATGGATCCACAGGAAAAAATAAAAAAAAACATTTCCATGAATTACAAAAACAATTCTGTTTTAAATGAGCTACAGTACCAGAAGTTTTTTTTTTCTATAATTTTACACATTTACTTTTTACAATTAAAGCTCAATGAGTTGTGCTGACTGATTCTTTCATTTCTTATGACTTACTACAGTAGTAGTAGTTCTTCCTGTAAAAGGCGTAGCTTAGCTTTGTAGCAACACTGCATAAAACTTTAGTTTACACATAGTTAAAGTAACTTGTAACTCTTCAGTAGACGCGTAACATTTTCACAAAATAAGATTGAAAATTATTTTCTACTTGGGATATTTTGTCCTTGGTTGAGCTTTTTAACCTGTTGCTTGAATCATTCTTTTTTCACTGTGTAACTACATTAGAAATCAATAATTTCTATCCACTAATGGTCTTTCTGTCACATGGAGTGCAACTAGCAAGAGCTCCAGCATTGCCCGATTGACTCGTTTTTTGGGGTTTTTTTTGGGATGTAAGCAACAGGGGTGTTTTTTTTGTTGTTGTTTTTTTGTTGTTGTTTTTTTAACCTCAAGTGGTGAAACAATTTTGTTGTTTCCACCATTAGCTTGAACAGTCTTCTTTCATATTTTGCAGATCACCCTGCTTTGTTGGAGGTCTGACTTCTTCCAGTCAGCTAGTTAACTTTTTTGGAACTAAATCACCAGAGGTTGACATGCTGATAGGTTTGGGCTTGTGTCATTGTTGTGTACCAGTGAACATTAGCGCATGTCGCTATATCATTGATATTGTCAGTTGACACTTGTTTTTTTTTATCACGTACTGTATTATTGTGAGTGGTATGATTGTGGCACAGCCGTACTCTTAATGGGATACAAAAAGAAAAGCTTTATCATCTTTGTTTTATTGCAGTATGTAAGCTTCTAATTTTCATTAATCATTATTTACTTTTTTATCCAGTGAGAACTCTGCTGCAGTTCTTATTTCATTAAATTAAATACTTGTTCCTGCTGTGCAGCATGCGTGCATTTTGTAAGATTAGCTTGCATATCAGTCGATCACACTATTGGATTTAATGAGATTAGAATAGCTAATACAGAACTGCAGTGCAAAGACTATAACTGTTTTTTTTTTTCTCCGTAGCACTTTTTTTTCTCATCACTGTATTAAAGAGATTTGGGCAGATACTCAGCAGCTCATTTCCCTTTTCTCCTGAAACAGGAAAAACAGTTGTAAAAAATCTTCTGAATATTTGTCTGTGCTTGTGAACACTGTCATGATGTTTTAACAGAAGGCCAGACCCTTTTTTCATATACCAATGATAAGAGAAAGGGTTTAACCTGATTAATTACAGGCTGGCTTTTTGCTGAATGTCATCCATCTTGATGCTAACATGTTGGGACGTATGCGTCTCCTATTTCCAAAAGTGGCAGCCTCCCATCTGAACTGGTGATCTACAAAGTGATGGCACAATAATGGCGACTACTACTCTGAAAAGACCCTACATCTTCAAAGACCTGAGAAAACATGACTCAAAGAGATTAGATAGCCGCTGAAAGAGATAAATGTATGAAGTATTCGTCACTATTACCCGTGTCACTCTGTTCAAATTAAATTCAATGCTGCATGTAAACGCCAGGCCATATTAAATCTTATCTCATGTAAACAGTTGGTCTCAAATCTACAGTCGGAAGGATTTCAGTCTGAATGAGGAAAAATGTGTGCGTGTAACCGCAGCGCCACTGTTCCCAGCAGGCAAGACAAACCTATAGATATCAAAGTGTGTTCCTCTCACAGTCCCTAGACTACACTACTTCTCTTTTGCTGAAGCCAGAAAGCTTGTTGTATCTACCTT
>VUQG01034966.1:0-10607 GCA_015106755.1 Etia nguti
TCTACGTCTCTACCCTCACCTATGGTCACGAGCTGTGGGTAGTGACCGAAAGAACGAGATCGCGGCAGAAATGGGCTTTCTCCGAAGGGTGGCTGGCCTCTCCCTTAGAGATAGGGTGAGAAGTTCGGCCATCTGGGAGGGGCTCAGAGGAGAGCCACTGCTCCTTCACATCGAAAGGAGCCAGTTGAGGTGGTTCGGGCATCTGACAAGGATGCCTCCTGGGCGCCTCCTGGGTGAGGTGTTCGGTCATGTCCCACCTGGAGGAGGCCCCGGGGCAGACCCAGGACACGCTGGAGAGATTATATCTCTCGGCTGGCCTGGGAACACCTTGGTGTTCCCCTGGACAAGCTGGAGGAGGTGGCTGGGGAGAGGGAGGTCTGGGCTTCTCTGCTTGGGCTGCTGCCCCTGCGACCCGGCCCCGGATAAGCGGAAGAAGATGGATGGATGGAAGGATGGATGGATGGGCTGTTACAAATGCTAGTACCAATATATTAGCCAATATTTGGCCGATATGTAGAAAAATAGCAAAAAATCTGTTCAGTAAATGGTACCTGTTTTCAGTAAAGGATTATTTTCTGTTTTTAAGTTATTTTCATAAGTTAAAAACAGAAAGCAAGAGAAAAACTCTGGAGGATTTTTAATATTCTGCTCTTGTTTCTTTGATATTTTGAATTTTAGTTCATGTAACTCTCGAGATAAGTCAAAATAACAATTTAATAATATTTGGAAAGTTCTGCAGAATTCTGGAAACTAAAAACTGATCAGTAAGACCAAAGAAAAGCAAAAGCGTTCGAGAGCTACGTGTTTGTTCAAGCATAAGCAACAAGTATTTTGCATCTGTGCCTGAAACTCCCTAGAGGAAAGGACACTTTCCATCTCACCATTTGCACTTACGTGATGTGTTTGGAAGATGTCAGACATCACACTTCTTGAATGAGACACTTTGATGCATCATCTCAAAAGAATGCATGTTTTCATTTGCATATGTCACTCTCTGCAAATCACATCATCCTCAACCTTGAGCAACAAGGTAATTACAAATAAGACCTGACAAGTCGTGATGTATGCATAGAAACATCAGTCTCCAGTGTGCCACCATGATACAGGGTGTATAGTCCCCTTTTCCCTCAGTGAGCCAGCCATCCATGACATGCATCACACAGTCACCGGCAGGTGCAGAAATGCTCTACTTTTGATCTCTTCACGGAGTGCCTCTCTATGACTATATCAAGCTCACTGCCTTTGATTTATTTGGTGTTACACTGTGGAATCCATCTATTTAAGTCTATCTATTGCATGGTTTTCCTTGTGATTTCAGACCATTGTGGTGGAGAGCAAACAGGCCCAGTGTAGCAGTATTAAAGCGGTTTACACCTACACCTTTTCCTACACAGAGATATGCTGTGAGAATTTAAAATAGCCATTTGTGTAGGCATTTCTGAGCAATGCTGTGTTTGAGTGGGTTAATGCAAGGGTAGGGAACCTTCCAAAAACATCAATTTAACAGACTAATTCTGGGTAACTTCCTTTTCATAACTGAACAGCTGGACATGATTAGCTTGGTTCATAATATTTAAAAGAAAGAGCTCACTGCTAATGTTGAAATTGTTCTGCATGTAAGTTTACAGTCATAATCAAATTATATTTTTACATCCCGAAGAACTGAAGAATTTTCAAGAAGCATGGAATAACATCAAGACAAACAAAACATGTTTTGAATGTGTAAATTGTAAGGGTTTTATTGATTCTAATGCTTAAAAACCCATCCACTGGGTGGGTTTAGTCTCATAAAGAGTGCAGATGGTGTCTGTTTTGGCACCTGAAACTGGTGTGAAGCAAATGAACATTTGGATGATGACTTTTGTTGATTTTGTGGAAGCTGCCAAAACTGAGCAGACCCAAAAAACTGCAGAGGAAGTAATGTGCAGAGGGGTGTATTTCCAAGTAAATTTGACATACACTTTCTTTGGATTAGAAGGTTGGGGAAAAAGCCATTTAGAGATAATGAGTTTCACAAAGGTGGGTACCAATTTTCTTTTTTTCATCAGGCGTTGTGTGCTATTCTATAATAGGGAGTGATTGATGCGCCATTTAATTCCTCTTCACACAGCATGACTTAACTCTGAGCTGCCCTTTTCAGTTAAGGGAAAAAGGGCATGCAGTTCAAGGAGTAATATAGAATTTAGGGTAAGCAATTGGCGACAGTGAGGAGGAAAAACTCTCTCCTCAGAGAAAAATACCTTCTTCAGAATCGGGCTTAGGGAAGGGCCATGTTCTGCCATGACTGGTTGGGTGACTGGGGGAAAGAGAAGAGGAGCACAGAGAAGTATGCTAGCCAAAGGTGTTTCCAGGATTTTTAAAAACATTCAACAACAAGGCAAAATGGGTGGCGCACAGGAAATCAGAAACAAAAACAGTGTAGAAAACTGGTGTTGAAAACATTTTTAGGCTCCAGTGTAGCTCTGTGTCTTACTGCAAATGGTGCTGCATAAGAGTTTTGAAAAGAAGGGGAAAAGTATTTAGATGTTTTAGCTGCACAGTCAAAATACAGTGATTATATGGTTTGTCACTTCTTCATTGCAATTTAATTCAATTCAATTCAGTTCACTTTAAATAAAGCAAATATAAATAAATTAAATATAGCACAACAGCAGTGGCCTCAAGGTACTTTATATACCTTGAGGCCACTTTGTTATAATATAACAAAAACCCCAACAATCAGATGACCCTCCTTTGAGCAAGTACTTTGGTGACAGTAGGAAGGAAAAACTTCCTTTTAACAGGAAGAAACCTCAGGCAGAACCAGACTCGGGAAGGAATAGACATCTGTCACAACTGATGATGGGAGGAAGACTATTAGATTCCCACTGGTCCAGTCCATGTTGCAAACCCCTGCACCTGGCTACTGTAAGACTAACAGTAGTCTAGTCTAATGGCAGTCTAAACTCCCTTGTGGACACACTAGTATATAGTCTTTTTGAAGAGCAAAGTTGATGTGCTGCTAGTGTAGTGACTGTGCAAGCAATCAGTGGATGCTTCCACAGAGCTTCGTGGGGGCTTTTACAACACACATATAAGTGGAATAAAATGCAGTCTAGGTCTGAAGTCCCATTTTGCCTGCTAAAATACATTCAGCAATAGCCTAATTAAATTAGCTTTATGACCAGCTGTTTAAAACAGATTCAAATGTACCAAACTTAAAAACATATTTATGCACTTGTAGCATCCCAATGCATTGAGTGAGGGCTGGTGTAGTGGCATGGCTTCAAGGTTTTTGCTTTTTTGTTTCTTGTCTTCTTCTTTCTTTTTTCTGTTGTGCTTTACGAGTGATGAGGGGTGTGTGTTCATGTGTGTGATGTTTTTTTTGCCCCAAAGTCAGTACACAGCTACAGAAGTCGCACGGCCATACAGATGGGATCCAATATTCAGACACAATCCTGCTTCATTATATAAAACAAAACATTGCGAAACACATCAAGTTAACGCCTAAATATGTTTTCATCTGTTATAATGTATTCATAACACCACAAAAGATCTGATTGCAAATGATTTTAATTACAGCCAAGAGATAAACTAAAAAGGCTTTTGTGAAAATATAATAAAATCCAAATAATCAGAATTTCATCATCTTCAGTTTGCCGGATTATAATTTTCAGCTTTTGGAAAGGATCAATAATTGCCCTGCAGTTAATCACATCAAATGGCCTCATTAGGGTTTCGACAGATACCGGCTTTGCTTTGGAGCAAATCTCTTTGCATCTCCAGTGTTTCTCTGTTCTGTCTTTTGTTAGTCTCTTGATGCCAAGGAAATTTCCAAACAAATATTTGTGCACGCCATGCATCAATTTTTGATCTATGTGAACAAATTTTATCAAGCTGAAAGAGAGAGGGAGAGATCTTTCCTTATCTGTCACTTGTGAAATTGACAGTTAAAGTGTATAATTTTAACTTTTTAGCCATACAGAAGGATAGAAAATAGCCTGCCTTTTCATCTTTTCCCATGTTGCTCTGCTTCTTGTGCTCAGGTCATGTCTAGTGAAGAAAAAAAGCTTGCTTGTAAATGAAAGACTCTTCTTTTTGAACAGAATCAGGAGAAAACAGCACCATGAACCCTTTCTTCTTATCGCTGTTATTTTGAGTGCAGAACGAAGAAATTTTGCTGGGTTTGTGTAGAGTGCATGGCCTGCAGATTCTTTTAAACATTATTTTTCTGATCAGTTAGGTTTATAGGTATATTATTAGATAATAATGACAAAAAGAAGATTACCTTGCTAAAAGTCCTTAAAACTAAATTTAAACGAAAAATACATTTCCTGTCTCTAAGGAAATCTGTATTTGCTTGGCTGATTATTTCTTCTTGTAACAATGCCTCTTGGAAATATATCTTATACTGTTGGAAATCCTGTTTATTTCCACTTATTGTGTCACATTTGTAAGGAAAATGCATTTGTTGGTTGAGCAGCAGAGTATGAAAAACTTCTGCCAATGCCAAACAGCTTATTCTACTATTGACTGTTACTGGATTGGATGATTGAAGTCTGAAGAAACCAGACATATTGGCAATTTAACAATTTATCCATTTAACAAACAGGGGCCTGAGGAGCATGTGGAAGAACCATACAAAGCTACAACATGCTCCTCATGCTGGTCACCAGCTTGGTCACACGCTGGTGTGGGATGGTATCCCATTCTTTAACCAGCATTTGTCACATATCTGCCAATGTGGTTGTGTTGGTCACTCAGGCATAACAACACCCATAAGCGGATTCAAAAAGTGTTCAGTGAGGTTGAGGTCAGGACTGCAGGCAGGTCATTCCATCCTCTCAACTCCCAAATTCTGGGGGTAGTCTCTGATAAACCCCTTTCTTTGGGGGTAAGTGTTGTCATCTTGGAGGATAGAGTTCAGTCCCAGACTGTGGAGATATGGGATTGCCACTGGTTACAAAATCTCATTTTGTATCTCTCTGCATTGAGATTCCCTCCAATGATGACAATCCTTGTTCTTCCAGTGAGGGAGATGCCGCCCTTCACTATCACACTGCCTCTAGCAAAAGCAGTCAGCTTTTGCCCTATCTTCTCTACCCTACAGTCCAGCTGCTATAGACAGAATCTGGGCTCCTTGCTGAACAAAACGTTCCTCCAGATGTTCAGGTTCCACTGCACACACTGCAGACACCAGTGCAAATGGACCTGATGGTGAAGGGCAGTCATGGCAGGCCCTGTGAGAATGGAGACTGGCTGTGTGCAGTGTGTTCCAGATTTTCTGGGTGGAGAGCCATTGGCCATATTGTTCTGCAACGCTTTAGAAGACTGCCTACGGTTTCTAAGAGCTGACTGGGTGAGGAAACAGTCTTCTTGTGGCGTTGTCTTCTTAGGACGCCAATTTTGCAGCCTATCTTTGACATCCCCCATTATATGGAACTTGGTCTTCATAAAATGAATAAATAATTAAATTACATACTGCGAAGATATGTGAATGTAACCTTGAATACAGTTTCTGCCTAATGCACTTTCATTCTGTTAATGGTGGCTGTTACGCCTCACGATTGCCCTCACTTTATTGTTTGTTTTATCATCTTTAGTAACCTGTTCTCTCGCTCCTCTGTCTTTTACCCCTGCTAATCATTAGGTGGAGGAGGTCTCTTCTCCAGCAGCACCTAACTTTGTGTTTAGTTGATTTCTGCAGTGTTGTCCGTGTTATCCAGTAAATAATTCATTTTAGGTTATCAAAATATATTGGAACTGTAAAAGCTTTGTGGAGTCATATATGCTGGCTGCTTTTGAACCATAGGCTCAGGAGGTGAAGCCAATTCCGAACTCCCAAGGTACTCAACATTTAACCTTTTGCTTATTAATATTGTTGGCTTGTAAATTTTGCAATGCCATGGATCAAAGGTTGTTTTAAAACCTTTTGACTGAAAGCCCAAAGTTTTAACACTAATGGAAAAAATAATAAAGACACTTGGAAACCCAGCATTTAATTAAACAGAAGATGTTGTTGTTAATTTGACTTGTGATTGAGAGATCAATATCAATTCAAACCATACAAGTGAGGTAAATAATGTTTTCTGTCTGGAAAAAAAATGGGGATTTTGCTTCCAGGATCAGTGGCACCTGCTCCTCACACTTCAGAGTTCTGACTCAGATTTGGTGTCTGCCAACTCATGAGGGTTGTATCGGGCTCTTGAGCTGCTAAATGTTCCAATATGTTCTTTATTTTGTTAACTCTGCCACTATGATGTTTGATCTACAGGTACAGAGAGTAATTTTAATACAAAAAAGGATACTGTACTCATAAACAAAGGACAGAACAGTTACGTTACATCTTTCAACAAACTGATGCATTCTCATGAACTAATGAATCTATTAAAAGTACATCGGAGGAGTTTTACAACGTGCTCCTCACTGTCTCTGCCATGTTCCCTCACCATATTTGAATACAGTGGCTGGGAAAGACTAATTGTCTAGCTTTTTCTTTTTCTCTGTGAGTTTTTCAGCTCCACATTTTCACAACTTCTTCCACACTAAACTCAGGTTGGTAGAGTTGTAGTTTGGCTAGTTCTTAGTTGCACTGCAGCATGTGTTAATTAAAAGCTACACTTCAGTTATTAGCAGTGACTCATGGCCAAAGTAGCCATCCATTTTACTTGAATCCTTGAATCTCTCGCTTCCTGAATATGTTTTTTTAATCTATTTTTTTTACCATGTGAATTTCATCTTCCTCCGTCTTCCTCACTTCTCCACCAGCTCCACAGCTAGTGCTAGCAGCAGCAGCAACTTACCTATACAGCCTTTAATCTTACAGAAACTGTGACGATTTTATAGATATTTAATACCAGCAAAATATCCACAAGCAGAACAAGCTGAAAACAGACAGGTTAACTGATTTTTACTGTGAATATCACTTTTAAAATCCCAGTACAAGGGACGGGTGCTAAGGATGCTAGGTGTTTGTATCATCTCTGCACTTTTAGACCCATTTAGCAAAAATCAGCCTGTTGAAAAGCTCTCATAGCTTTTCAATGTGACTTAAGAGATCCCAGGAATTTTCTCACCCAACAAAAGTAGAAGTTTAATATATCAGTCTGCTCTTCCTTTTATGCAATTAATCACAGCTTGTGAATTTTCTTTTTATTCATATAGATTCAATAAAATTCAGGGGCATCACATGGGTTAGCAGGTAGTTGGAATATGTGCTGATAACATAAAGACTCAATCAAAACTGGAAAAAAAATTAGCTACAAAGCCTCCTTGAGAGATTTTTTCAAATTTCAAATATCCACCTGGACTCTAAGATGCAAGTGTCATGCAGGATAAAATGATAAACTGATGACATTTTCTACCTAGAAGGTCAAAAGCTAAACCTTTCTAAACCATTAAAATGGCAACATTTCAACTCAGAAACAGAAAGGAGAGATAATGACATATGCCACATTTTGTTGGACACTGAAGCATGTGAAAGATTTTTTTTCTGTTTGGTGCATGAGCTTTCACACTAATACAACAGACTAACAGCTGAGGTGGTAATTGCAGTTAAAGTGTTCCAATAAGTGGTGAAGCTTGAATAACGTAAAAAGAAATACACTGTACGTTGAAATCTTCTTTTGTCTTTGGAAGAGAAAAGTCACATGATAACAGAAGACATTAAGGTGTAACAGATGAGCTGTAGAACTGGATTTGAGTAGAATTTATTGGCCAGAACAGGGAGCACTAGGATGCTAATTAAGATTGCTGACGACAATGTGGGAACGATTATCTGCAACGGAAGTGAGACCTATTCAGTAAATTGTGTCAGCAACGTGCCAGTTCACCTTGTTTGACTTCGACGCTGATGTCTATGCACATCTGTCTATCTATCGATCTATCTATCTATCAGCTGCTTTTCTTGAAATCTCAAATCAATAATTATAATAATAATGATGACAATTATGTCCTACAATTACACTGACACAGGCCCACGTAGATGACCGTGACTGATAACGGTGCAGACTCTGGAGGCAAACACACAAATCCACATATGGTGCTCTAAATTACACCGTGAATCTCAATTAAGCTACACAGCTGGGATCTTTTGCCATGTGACACCCACCACGCTGGACATTTTGAATTATGGCTTTAAACTGCAGGATAAAGATCTCAAGGATGAATAATATCAAGATGATATTTTGTTAGTTTTATCATCAGTGCTATTTTTAAATAAATAAATTGTTTTAAATATTAATCAGTTATATCGTATTTATTTTCATGTTGGCCTTTCCTTTATATAACCAACACTTGCAGCCTTACACACTGTTCATGTTCTGTGCAGACTTTAATTAATGTGTAATTGCATTAAATCACAGGATTAGAGAAAATACACAGAGAAGAAGAGCAGAGGAATAACATTCCCATTCTCTCCTCTGCTCTCTGTTTGACCATGAGTGTTTGTGGAAGAGATAAGTGAACTGAAGATAACCTTATTGGAGTTCATCACAGCTTGAATCAGTTATTGGCAATTTATCAGCGTGACAATAGGACCAACGGACTATCGAGATTGCACATCCCCTAGAACTGGCAGATGTGCAAAGCCAAAAAATTTATGCTTTGGCAGTGACAGATTAACAGCAAACAGTGTTAATGAGATGGATTGGTTCCCAGTAGAAGGTTTCTGCACATGATAGCACAGGGGGGAAGGAGCATTTCAAGATTCTTACTTTTATGTTGATGCTCTCAGGAGAAAAGCTGCATTATCACCAACATAATACAGACATCTCCAGGAATTCCTTTCAAATGTTCTGCACACTGATAGGCTTATTAGATGGGAAAGAAGAGACACAGAGGACGCAGCTCCTTTGATTATTTTTTACCAAAACCTACTCTGTTAGTGTGAGCTGCTGTCAAACAGGCCTCAAAAGCAAACGTGCACAGCAGGAAATCTGAATCTGTGCGAACATTAGTGGATTTTACAGTTGTAATGTGAAAGCCAGAATACTAATATAGCTTTTAATATTTATATATCCCTTTTGAGATAATGAGCTTTTAAACACAAGTTTTAATAATAAATGTGTTAGATTTTAATCCATTTCTTTGGTATTTATATCATATTCACAAGCACCGTAGTCTGATACTGCGTTAAGCAATAAGGTAACACTTTAGAGGTTTGGCATATATTTCTCGGGAGTCCCTGCATGCGGCCTGAACTGGTTTCACACATTATTAATGCACACGCAGCAAGTAGACTGATGATGCTCACTCTGCTCTGAAGATTATTGTGTGCTTGTCTGTGCTTTATTGTGTTGTGCATACATTTCCTGTGAATCAGTGGGCTGTGATGAAGGTTTGATTGGCTTCTGTCTGCCAGCTCCTTCCTGTCTTGATGATGAGAAATGACTCACATGCATGTACACATACAAAAGCACACACACTTTTTAACTAAATGGTCAGCATGGAGGACAAAACAAACTTTGCCCCGTGCACTGTATCATAACACATTGTACACGTTCAAACTGGAAAAAGTCTTTTGCTACTACTCGGCTTCTCTCTTTAAGTGTTATCACAGCGGATCATCTGCCTCTGTTACACCAACCCTCTGCACGGCATCCATGAACCTTCTCTGTGGTCTTCCTGCCTGGTACCTCCATCTTCAACATCCTTTGTCCAGTATATCTACTATATCTCTGGACATCTATTCACTGGTCGTCTTCTCTTTCACTCACATGTATTTTTTTCCTCTTTCTACTGAATTTCATTCCTTTTCTATCCAGACCATACTTCCACCTCCTCCCTACTCTCGCTACAGATCAGATGGTTAGCAAACATGATAGTCCATGGAACTTATAGTTGCATCAACATGGCAATATCATACATGTAGCAGTGATTGGTGGGCCTTTAGGTGACTAGGCTATCAGACAGCTAATTGTGTGTTGCTGCTAATATTTCCAGTTCCAAATCTACAACATTTTTATTTCGAACATACGAGTAACAAATGTTAATGCACATAAAAACAAATTAACACAAAAGTAGTGAAAGCCATCATATTCACATGGGAAAAAAGTTTACAATTTCCTGTTTAAAAAGGAGTATTAGGAAGCAAATGCTTATTAATTCCTGCCCCTATCTAGCAAGTGAGGCTGGGGGAGATCACCTCTGAAACTCGGTCCCTCAGTACTGGTGCCCCTCAAGGATGTGTCCTCTCACCACTATTGTTCTCCCTCTACACTAATGACTGCACCTCCAAGAACTCGGCTGTTAAACTCCTAAAGTTTGCAGATGACACCACCGTCATTGGCCTCATCCAGGATGGTGATGAGTCTGCATACCGGCAGGAAGTTGAGCGGCTGGTACTCTGGTGCAGTCAGCACAATCTGGAGCTGAACACGCTTAAGACTGTAGAGATGACAGTGGACTTCAGGAGACTTCCCTCAACACTGCTCCCCCTCACCATATCAGACAGCCCGGTGTCGACTGAGATCTTCAAGTTCCTGGGTACCACCATCTCCCAGGACCTGAAGTGGGAGACCAACATCAACTCCATCCTCAAAAAGACCCAGCAGAGGATGTACTTCCTGAGACAACTGGGGAAGTACAGTCTTCCACAGGAGCTGCTGATCCAGTTCTACACTGCAGTC
>VUQG01034967.1:1502-26830 GCA_015106755.1 Etia nguti
CGGTGATTTTTTTTTTTTTTTTTTTTTTTAACTATCTGCCATAATGTGATAATGATACATACGTGGGATACAGACTAGCGGATGACAAATCCCACAACTCCTGCTGCAAAGCACTGAATGCTCCCTGAGCATGTATTAGTTATTACTTTAATAGACTGAATTAATCCAGCCTATAGTTAAATCGCTTTTACATCCTCTACATTGTGACGATGCCAGGATCATCCTGATTATAGCCTCAGTGATATAATATACCCATGAATGAGTGCTCCTAATTTAATTCACGGGGTCAGGGAATGCTTCAGAAGACGATTTCACCATTCCATTTACCATTTGTTTGCAGATGCTTGTTTGTGGTGCCAGGACTGGGGATGGGGTTTAATCTCAGGGTCACTGACAGCACGGTTAACCCTCTATCTGACTCCTCTGCCCCGGCATACCAGCGTCACACACACACAAACCCACGCAGTGCAGACTGACAGTGATGCATGTGGCCAGGCTGAGTTGGGGTAATGTTTAGGACATCACTGTAACGAGACTGTAAATGTCTTACCTTTTCATCACCTCGCAGCAATTGCGCAATTGAGTTTACAGGGCTGATTAACCTTGTGAATGACGTGTGATAAACAGGCGTGTTATTTTCAGAACATACTTATATTAGGTGTCAAAATAAAAACAATTAGGCCTGGACTGACTGATTCACTTTTGGTATGCATACAGCCTACACACCTCATCATGTACACAGGCAGGTATTTCACACACAATTGTTTGCCTTTGGCCTGAAACTATTTCAATGCTTTGTTGATTTTTAAAAAATATTTATAATGAAAATTCTCCTGCAAGGCTCTTCTTATAAGTTGACCAGAGATTAGGTGGCTGGATGGGTTTTAACTCAATAAGGGCACCGGACAAAGCCTCATAAACTTACACTAGGAATTCTCACAGGCCGTGTGTTCCTAATAAGGATATATGGGAGCTGGATCACCAAAAGGCACAGGAAGCAAGCTTTTAAAGTGCCTCACTTCTACAGATGTACAGAGGAAGTGAACACACACACACACACACACACACACACACACACACACACACACACACACACACACACACACACACACACACCAAGTATAGACCCAGGGCACCACCATCCCTTTAAGAGTTCCTTTGGATGACGTCCATATAAGGAGATATTGGAGAGAGTCACATGGGGGGAAGAATGCGCTGCTCCGGTCATGTGACCACTCTGAGGAAATGAATGAATCTCCCTTTTTAAGGCCATGTATGTAAGCATGTGCGTCTCTCACCGCTCACATTTTCTTCTGTATTCTTTATCCGATTTATGTTTCAATAAAAGTTTAAAATGATTAAATTTATCTTTTAAAATAATCTTTTAAACTTTGTTCTCTGCCCATACAGAAATTTCTCAATCTCACGGCTTTCCTTGAGCAATTTCAAAACTAGGCAGCGTGCATGACTCATGCACGCATTACAACACACAAATGTAGGCACTCCCTCCCTGCATTGCTCACTCACACAGTCAGAGAAACTCACAGGCCTGGGTAAGGCCAGCTCTGACTAAGACCGTATATGGAAGAAGCTGGCAGGTAGCTTCTGTCCACTTCTCACTCATCCCCTTCTCCCCCCACCCTCTACCTTTAAACTCCCATTAAGTCTCCAGTTCAGCCACTCTCTTATTCTGTATGTGAGCACCATGTATGCTCAGTATGCATACTTTACCTGTTTCAATCTTCATCATGTTTCCAGTCATTTAATGGTCACATTCCAGCAGAGTTTCATACACAGCATTGAGGGGGCGGGGCTCGTGTATGTGTGTGTGTGGTATGCCTGTGCTACAGTAGAAAAAACGAGAAAGAAAGAAGGTATATGAAACACTAAAATATTAGAAGATAGACACCAAATTAAGTCGTTAGTGGTCCTTTAGCTATTTCTACAGTTAAAATGAAAATCAGAGAAACAGCATTTAGTAAATAATAGCACATTTATTACTGTGAATTAACAATGCATCTCATGTGAATAATGTCAGGCATTAGCATGAAGTCTTCTGTCAACCTTGAAGCTTAATATTTTAGAATTAAAAATACAGTATGTCTTATCTTAGAGTCACAGGGACACACAACCTTTCTTTTAGGCCCCTAACAGACAAGACACAGGGCTACAAGATTAGGCACAATAATGGTATGCAGTATAATGCTTGCGTCACCTCTCATTTCTTTATGTTTTGTTTAGGCAAAAACAGAGTTTGTACAATTCTAAGGAACTTGAAAGTCAATACTTAGTATGACAATCCCTACTCCCTAACATAGTCTGAACTCTTAGGAAAGCTTTCTCGTGCTTTCTTTAAGTAGTCTTCAGGAATAGTTCTGCATACTTCTTTTTTTGGAGCTCTTTTTGGATGTTGGCTGCTTTTTGTTCTGTTCTCTGTAAAGATGATGATTAGATGATTTCCAGATGGTATTGCATGGTGTATCAAAATCTGACAGCACTTCTTCTGTGTTCATAATTCTATAAATTCTGACAAGATCTCCAACACCAATGACTGAAATGCAACTCTAAATCATGATGGAGCCTCCAATGTGTTTTACAGATTAATGTAGACACTCACTGTTGTAGCTCTCTCCCTACCTCCTTTGTAAATAGACAATGATGTGAACCAAAAAAAAAATTCCAGTTTGGATTTACCCCTTCATCAGACCTGCTGCCACTGATTTTCAGTCCACTTCTTGTGAAATTAGGGACACCTCACCTTTTTCTCCCAGTTTCTCTTCCTTAACTATGGCTTCTTGACCTTTCCACTGAGACCATTTCTAATGGATCAACCGGATCAGGTGATGATCCTGATGCATCGCTCAGGTCCTGTCAGGATCATGTCAGCACAAGGACTGGACTGAAAATGAGTGAAAAAGCAGCCAGTGTCCAAATAAGAACTTTGAAGGACCTCCAGAAAGCCTGGAGAACTATTGCTCAAGACAACTTGGAAAATTACAGAAAAGTCCCACTCCTTGGAAGCAAAATATATAGAAAGGAGGGGTGGTAACAACTAAAGAAAACTGAAAATGTTTCAGGTAGTACTTAAATCAATTAGTCTGTACTAAAATGCGAAAACTTCTTTTTGTGTTTTTATTTTATTATTGTATTCATAAGTATACAAAGTAAAGTTTTCAGTTGTTATTGAAAGTAAGTAGAGTATAAATATCCTTTGATGGCTTTAATTCCAAAAGTAAATACAATATATTCATGCCCTGAGTAATAGTAAAACATTTTCCAAGACTTTGTACCACACATGACAGACATGCAGTTAACATCTCAGCATCAGAAACAGACAGTAGATTTAATCTTTCAAAAAAGAAAGAAAGATGTACATATTTATACATTTACTGCCTTATTTTTCTTTTATTAACAAAACACAAAGATTTGAACTTTACAATGTAATAATAAACTGTAAAAACCAGTGTCAGAACAGATTGGATCTTCCATATGCACATCAAGCAGTCCAGCTCTTCCCCATGTCTACAAGCTCCATGCCTTCACAGTAGGACCGTGGTCGTGACACCCTGACCTGGTTTCACAGAGAAACACTGCATCATTCACATTGTGAAACCACACAGACATTTGTATCTCAGCGAAACTCTCATGGAAACCACATGTACAGTCACACACTCACTGTGGGTGTCCTGTGAGAAGCCAGTTGCTGCAGAAGTGGAAATGGAGTCCAGTGAATGGGTTCCACTGGCCAGCTACACACAGAAAGGTCACTGGCCTTACCCGAGTCCAGCACACCATCCCCCATACTCATCTCACTGCCCCTCCATCCATACTGGGAACTACAGGGTGCAAAGGGATTATTTACATTATTTAAATACTTCAAGGTCCAATTAGTAGATCTTTCCCTTTTTTAAGCAACTGTTAGGGAAGTGAGTAGTGAAATCTTTGAATAAGTGGGTCTGTAGAGAGATTACTGATTAATATTTCAACTATACTCAAGTCAACATGTGTTCAAGTGTATTTTGCATTTATGTACCAATTAATATGTTGTGTTAAGTCCTGCAGTTAATCATGCTGTTGAATGGAAAAATCAGGATAACAGTTGATGAAGGGGCTATATGCAATATAAAAGAGGGAAAAAACTGCAATTATGGATAGCCACCGATATTCCCATTTCATTTCATTTTATTCCCTGTCCAGTTCAGCTTATCCCAAACTCTAAGAAGTGAGTTTAGTTTGGATGATTTTGGAGGCCCAGTCCTCTGATGCCCTAACATCCTACTTCTTGGAGATACCTTTGCTGCACATGATACATTCATTAGAGTTAGCTGCTGTGGAAAGTGGCGATTAAAACCACCTCACACACATTTAGAGCTCACGCTAATGCTTCACAGTGTTTAATTAGAAGCTGCATTTCAACATTAACTCTCCAGGTGCTGACTAGAAATTTGGACTCTATGCTTATGAATCAAAATCTGACATTTTATTGAAACTACCATGTATTAGTGAGATTAGTGAGAGGTGGTGAACAGAAGGAATTTGTGGCTTCTGCTGAAATGCCAAAAACTGCATGCTCTCTACTGGCAAGTTGAGGCTGGCTCCAAAAGGGAGTCAATGTCCACACACTCCCATCCATGTTAAAATGGCCAGCTTTACAATCTTAAAACAACAACAACAACAACAACATGTCCACTACAGAAATAGATTGCCCCCTCTTCAAAACATCTATATGGTGGGTGATTTATTAGTTTCAATTTCTTCTTCTTATTTTAATAATTTATTTATCAGGCAACTGGAGTCTGATATTCCCCACTTGACCTGGATATATGCTGTTGATGCCTTTCTGGAGCATTTTAATTAAAATATCAAAACACAAAAAAATGACCTGGTGTGACATAGAGATTGTCCAATATGTTTGTGCTTCAGTTTTGAAGAGTGAAGTCATTGTATTTTATTTGTCTGTTAGACATTTGTCAGGCAGGAATATGTCTGTGCATTATGTCCATACAGTTTGTGAATGCAGGTAGTCAAGCTTGCTCCACCCTCTCATCTAAATTCAGAAAGCTAAGGTCAAATGTTGACATCACAGTGCCTAAATGTATATTTTATCCAATCAATGAGAAACCAGCAGAGTAATTGGGACATGTATAACTTGAGCCGATTACATAATATGTTATTACAGTATATTTCTTACTAGGCAGCTCATTCTCATCACAACACTTTCTTTAAAGCTATAACACATTTTTGGGGTAAGATTGAAAGAAAGGCAGATGTGAAATGTAAAAGTAAAGTCAGAGGTCAAATGTTACATGATATTTGGATGCAAACTACAATGTGAGATTTACAATCCCCATGTACCAGGATCATTTCCTAAATGCTGCCAATACAAACACAGGCAGAAGAATTTTAAGCAGTTTTAAAGATAAAAGACATTTTATGAAGAGTCCAAAGTAACATGGTATTTAGAATCCAAATATAGCATTCCTTATATGCTGTCAATACAAAAAATGTCAGTAAGAAACAGTTTTAGCTTTACTGCCTTTAAAACATGCAAATATTCCAAGGTGACCACAGTTACCATCACTAATAACTGTGAACCAAGTTTGTTTTTAAGCTTCAAGAGTGGCATTGCTGAGAACAAAGAAGCTTTTCACTGAAAACTGTCCCACATTTTGGAACACACAACTCACTGTCAGACAATGAACTGTGTGTGTGTGTGTGTGTGTGTGTATACCTGTGGGGGTAGATTGTGTTGATTCGTGTTCCATGGCTGGGGCAGGTGGAAGCCAGTGACAGCGTGTCGTCATGGTAACAGCAGGGGCGGTCAAGCGCTCGCAGATGCAGCAATTCATCGGAGCGTGTGAAGGCAGGATTGTCCAATGAGTCTGCTGATCCCGCCCACGAGCGCAACCAGAAGCGACCTGACAGCTCATCAAAGTGGTTGAATCTGCGATAGCTGCGCAAACAAAATCGTGAGAGGTCACAGGGTACAATGCTTGTTGTTGTTGTTGTAGTATGTCTTTGTAATCTGGGTTTGTCTTTTTTAAACAATTGTGTGCCAGCTTTAAACGTTTCCCATGAGCAAAATTTGAAGAACGAAAAAACAATGTGTGGTCATAACTTGAACCTTATCTGTGTGGAATTCATAGAGGCTCTTATTTTATCCCTAAAAAGAGTTTCTTCTGAAAAGCTCTTCACAAAGCTGCTCAGTTTCACCGGGGAACAAAGAACTCCTAAGACAACAGAAAGGCCGGAGATGACCCCGCTCATACAGATGATGTCATGTTTCATGAATTAACTGATGTGTCACAGTGACACATGACTGCTCCTTGCCAGTGAATTACTTTTCATTTAACAGAAATAGATCAACAGGTAACTAGAAGGATTAACAGGTTTCTTTAAAACATTGCAGATCAAGAACAATAACAAAATATACCATTTGTTTACCATTTAATGGGCACAGGTGATTTTTTCCAAGTTATTTTAATAGGGTATGTTCGACTTATAAGCACCTTAAAAACCCAGCCATTGCCCTGAAACCAGTAGTTTTCAGCAGATTTGTAATGACCTTTAGTTTACAACCAGGGTTTGTGTACACTCTGTATACTCTGCTCTAAGTGCATTTTAGAGCAGAACTGCTCTAAGATAGATAACTAATTGTGACTGATAGCTGAGATATTTCTGTTCATCAGTGCTGCACACAGATCATAGAAAGGCCAGAACTGTTCAGGATATCTGATGTATTTTATTATTGTAGGGTCTTTAACTTACAATATAAAGCACCTTGAGGCAACTGTTGTTGTGATTTGGTACTATATAACTAAATAAATATTATTCTGAATCATCATGAACTCAAAAAAAAAAAAAAATGCATTTAACAGTGTTTTAGTGCAGTCATAAAAGGTAAATCCTCCCCATTATTTGTATAAAAATCCTCTGAAATAACTTCTTTAAGGCTAATTTTGAAATATTTTCTTGTGCTAAATAAAATGCTTTGCAAAGTTATTCTAAACTCAGACATTTATGAGCTACTTTTAGTCTTCGGAAGTTTAAAAAATGACTCAAAAGAGGCCCCAATTTCCTGGAAAACACACACATTTCCTACTCTTAAGTAGACATACTGGACTTAAGGCTTAGCTTCAGACTTATTACTTCCTGTCAGATCTTTGTCTTTGTACATGCCCAATATTCAGTCAAACAAACAGTATCTTGATTAAGATCGATAAGCTTTTGCCTCTTGCAGTCTCAGTTTGTTATTAAGGTTCAAATAAAAAGTGCTTCAACACAAGAATCCTGGCAGGTAGACCTTCATGAAGCTGAATCCAAATCTCTGCACTTCATCATATTAGAACTTTCCAAAACTACAAGGTGATTTTTTCCCCCCCCAGACTTCACTTGGAGGAACACCCGTGGTTTAAAATCAAACATTAATATGAAAAGAAACTACACAGAACTGAGATTGCATTTATGCTGGATTTACTAATATTACCATGCATACACCTCTAATATCAGTTGTGTAGGAGGAATTTCCATTCAGGAACATCTTGTCTAATAGGTTTCCTCATCTCCTGGCCCAGCACCCTAATGAAACATGTCACAGTATGTATGACTGTGTCTGTGGGCTCAGCTGTCAGCATAGGTGGAGGTTAGACATTCAGATTGAGCCAGCAGTCTGCAGTTCTACCTTCATCCTTAGAATGTGCATTGTCAGCTAGACTGTGCCACCTAGTGGCAATGAGTGTTTACAGTTACTGAAGAGCGTCTGCGTTTATGTCAGTCTCTGGTTTTTCTCTCCTGGATCACAACAGAATACTTTCACCTATTGTGACTACTGCCATTTACTGTATGTCACAAATATGCAAATTTTTACTATAAATTTTAAGGTTTATGGAAATACTTATCATCCAAAAAAATAATTAACCTTTGCAGTGAAAACCACAATGGATCTAAAAGTAAACAAGATGTGACTGAAGAGCAATCTTTCAGTTTTAATTAATATATAATACATAAATATATTAATTAAAAAATCCACTGTGGTGGTGCAGAAAGGCAAAATTAGAAAAATGGTGTAATTAACAAAATATGCATAGGCCTGAACTGTAGGTGTGTCTTAATCAAAGTCTTTTCCTACCTGCTGCGAGTCTGGTCTACTTTGGCCTGGATCAGAATTGCTCGATAGCGTCGCACTGCCACAAACGCCAAAATGATGATCAATGTCACTATGATGAGTAAGATGGCAAGGCACGCACCAATGAGACGTGCGCGGGTCATCCTTACATCACACCTCTCACCCATGAACCAGAAATCGTCACCTGCAAGGCAGCTAATGCCCAAATAAAAGTCATTTACACAAGCAAACAAAATATTCCTGGATGAACAAAAAGATTCGCCTTTCCTTTTAACGTTCTTACCGGCAAACTGGAAGCTGGTGTGGATGGTGTGTGCAGATGCCGTGATGGTGGCAGTAGTCAAAGTGGCAGACTGAGGAACAGCTGTAGTTGGCAGTGGCAGGCTGGGAAACACACTTATAACCGGCAGGGCACTGCAGTAACCAGTCACAGATGTCGCCCTGCAGACCTGAGGGGAAGGCATGTTTAAAAAGAATTAAAGAAAATAATTTATTTTCTTATTATAAAGTGATCTCACTGTAATATTATATGTATCCAAAAAGCAGGCAGGTACGGAAGTTTTTAGTAAACACGTGACTATCATGCAATTACACATTAAGCTAATGTATCACAAGGCTGAATTTTCAGTTTGCTTGAAATACTTGAGACTTAACAATTGTTGATTAGGTTCTCCGTTAACCAGCTGATAATGTTTCTTATTTGGTCTAAACAGTAATCTGTATTTCAAAATTGTTACAAGTATGTGCACTGTATGGACAAAAGTATTGCGTTACATCGCTTGATCTTTGAGTTCAGGTGTTTTCCGTCCTGTGACCACAGGTGTATAAAATCAAGCACCAAGCCCTGCACTCTGAGTTGTGAAAAAAATGGGTCTTTCTAAAGAGTTAACTGAATTCAAGTGTTGGACTGTAACAGAATGTTTTCGTTGCAATAACTCAATTTGTCAAATCTCTTCCCTCCAAGATTTCCACCATTTACAAGGGATCGCCACAGCAGGTTACACAGTTGTAACTCAGTCACCAAAGTAGCAGATCACATAAAGTTACAGAGTGCTGAGGTACATAGTTCGTAAAAGTCACCAACACTCTACTGACTCCAAACCTCCTCTGGCATTAACATCAGCACAAGAAATGCGCACCAGGTGCTTCATGACAGGAGTTTCGATGGCTGAGCATCCCCTGAAAATGGAAATTAACTGGCCACATTTTCAGTATCTAAAAGGGTTTACTTTCTCACCTGGAGAAATATAAAAATGTATTATAAAGTTTCCCACTTTTAGAATAATTCTCATCTTAAAGCTACATGACATCACTCTTGCTTTTCTGGTGAAGATTCCTGTAGCATGTGCTCTCCTTACATGTTATGCCTCGAATAAGCATGCTGTACAAAAATGAATCACTAAACTTACCAAACAACTAACTACACTGCAGCACTTCTGCATTGTAGATTTTTTCTGATGCCAAACATTAAAATTGAAACAAGTAAAATGACTCCATGCTATAGTAAAGAAGAAAATGTTTGTTAGAGTAAGACTTTTTCATAATTAGATTTTGAGATTAACTGAGTCAGACTAACTGAGTTATGATGTTTACATCAGTTTTCCTGTATCTAAGTTAATTGAGTAAAGAAGTTAAAAATGGAACTTCCTCTCAGGTTAATGAAGAAACTGGGGAACACCACAAACTTGGGACATCTTGGTGTCAATTTTTGACATTGACGCCCAATTCAAACACCCTGTCATCTGCAGAGAGATGACCTGAAATGAAGGGGAAAGATATTAAGAACAATGTGCATGAAAAGGCAACCGGACTCCTCCCAAACTGCTCAACCACCAGGGCTTCAGTCAGCTGTCTGTAGACAGGCACGCGAACACGGGCTTACCTCCGATTGTGATGTTGGTGATCCTGGAAGTCCTGAATGTCCTCTTGTTGCGAACAGCCTGGGCTAGTCCAGTACGCTCCAGCAGTGATGTGGGTTCTGTCATGCTGAGCCACTCCAGAGCCCTGCTGGTTTTGAACTCCAGCAGACTTTGCACTGCACGGCCACTGAAACAAAAAGAGAACAGGAGATTTGCTTTCTGTACCTCTTTTTATGCAACTTTCTGTGACCGATCCCAAAACATATCCCATTTACAATTTCCACTGTGCTTCAGTTACATTTTGCTTTAAAGAAAAGACAAGAGTTTACATCTACAAGGACAAGTACAGGATCTTTACAAAATAATCATTTACCCCCAACCACTATGTAGAAATCACATGTTTCACATTGAGTTAAGAAATAATTTATAACAATGAGAATTTTTTTAAAATTTAATTTTAATGGGATTTATGCTCAGCATTTAGTGCCATTAATCAAAACATTACAATCGGGAGATTATCTGAGCCCTGTTGACAAACTGAGGGACAGCTAATATAATTAATGTCGGGAAAGCAACACAGAGGTTAGAGACCATTACATCATTTAATGGACACCGACTTTAGTTTCCAAAATCCCATTAACTGCATGGGTAAAAAATGATGTTAATACTTAAGAAAGGGGAGAAAACTGCAGAAGGATGATGAAGAATTTGTTATGCTCCCCCCCCCTTTTTCCTAATGATGTTTAACTCTGGTGCATTTTTGTGGTGTTTTAATTGTGTTTACTTATGTCTGAGAGTTTATTTTTTCCCCTAGCTGCAATGATGTATTTAACTTCCCATAACCTGGGATAGGAAACGCACACAACTGAGAAATGGACAGTATATATTGAGAGATAAGGTGGAGCTAATTGAAACCTAGAAAGAGCCTGGACGTGCCTTTCGTTTTCAGCTTGTCTGCACCACCTCACCTGCTCCAGACTCCCAGCAGCCGGCTGAAACCCGGGGCTTTCTGTAGGTATGGCTTCATCTGAAAGAAACCTTAATTGAGAACTCTGTAAAAACTACTCGGCTGAAGTCAGAAATACTTAATTATTTGATTATTTCTGTTTTTCTGTGCCACAGTGTGTGTGTGTTGTTGTACAATCCCTTACCCAGGTAGTAGTGTCGTTCTCCAAATTGACATTTGAAGCCAACATGGGCTCTTCTACAACTATCTGCAGCAGCAGCTCAACTGACTCCACTGGACAGAACAAGTAAATAATCCAATTTCAGGACTTCTGGATATATAATCAGGATATTTACCCAAAAGTAAAACACTTCAGGTGTGTTTGGGAAGTACCTCTGATGGCAGCAGCCTGATCTGGCACGATGTAGAACTTGGGACTGTTTGTGGAGCTTCGAGTCGGTGTGGAGGTTAAAGCAGAAGAGCGCTCCCGGCTGGGATGCGTGGTTGTCTGCTGTGGAGGTTGTCGTGGTAGTCCAGCTGTGGGAGTGTGTGTGGTCGTGCTGCTGTGAGACCACTGCCAGAACTTATCATCCTTTTCTACTTGTACTTCTCCATCTCCATGTCCATAATCTAATGTTACAGTAGAAGGGAGAGGAGTATGTGTAGTAGTAGTAATAATGGTTTGGGATTGGTTACGTGTTGGTGACATATTAGTAGAAGTCGGAAGAGGCAGGTGATTGTGTGTAGGAGGTAACATTCGTGGAGGTGAAGGCGTGGTTTTGCTGACTGTGTGGACCGTGGACTGAGACACAGAGGAGGTTAAAGCGGGGTGTGAACTATCAGGAAATGTACTGTGTGTGTGGAGTGTGTACAAAGCTGTGGAGGATTCTGTGGATGTGGTGGATGATGAAACAGCAACAGCAGTAGAATCTGTGGGCGACTCATCATGTAGGAGTGTGTGAGCAGGATGCAGAGTGTATGTCACTCCAGTGGTTCCTGTGATGGCTGAGTTTTGGGTTACACCTCCCACGGTCAGCGCTGCCCTGGGTGTAGAAGAAGAAACAGTGAACCCTGAAGTCCAACTGTAAGCCTTGGTAATACCAGGTGGGGAAGGGATAGTGTTTCTAGTCGGGTGTGCATCAATGATATTTCTGTGTGCACTTTCTGCTGCTGTTTGTGTCTGTTTGTCTGTCTGTGTGAATGAAGATGACCTGTAAACAGAGTGTGTGGGGCTCTCTGTGCTTGGAGGACGGTCTGTTTGACTCCGTGAGGAAGACGGGAGTGTCATCTCAGTTTGTTCAAACTTATCAGGCAACTCAGATGTGACAGTCTGAGAAGCAGCAACAGATACAAATGAGTCAACTTGACTTATGTTTGGATGAACTGGATCAGCCTCCACAGTGCTAACAACATTGTTGAGCTCTGTGAAGTGGGTGTTGACTGAATGAGTGCCGCTGGAAACTTCTGAAGATGATGATGATGATGTGGTGGGTTCAGTGTGGGTTTGTGCACTGAAGTCATCCTGCAGAGTTTTGATGGAGGATTTTAAAGGGTCAGAAGTGACAGCAAAGGTCAGGTCAGAATTATGTCTGTCTGTGCTTCTCTGGCTCCTCCAGGAATGAGGCTGTTCATCTCTAGATGCCCCACTAACACCCCCACCATGTGCGGTGATGACTGCATGACCCGTCCAGGAGGAAGATAGTTCAGCTGGAGCAGAGGTACGGAGAGGAACGCTGGCACTGGACACTCTTTGATCCATTTGTGTGGCAACATCTTTGTCTGTGTTTTTAGATGTATCTTGTATATCTTTGCCAAGCATGAGAGCTGAACTACTGGCTGTTTCATCTGTCAATGTCGTCCGAGTTTGAAGGCTTTTTTCAGTCGGGTTTGAGGGTGTGCTTGAATTGGGGCCTGCATTGAGTCCATGCTGAAAATATGGGCGTGTTATATTTCTGGCAGCCATGGGACCATCGGTGAGGTGAGCAGCTCCAGATGTTTCCGCTCCATTGTTTGGTTTTTCCTCAGGAAGAGGGAGAGTTTCCCTATCAGTTCTCCCAGTGACAGGGAGTCCCTGCTGGGGTGAGGTGGGGTTCAGCAGTCCCTGGTCCAGAGAGGAGGCACTAGACACAGACAGAGGTGCAAAACTCCTCTCCAGACCATCGTAGGTGCCACCTCTGCCCTCCTTCATGCCTCTCGCTGCTTCTTGATCAACAGGAGGAGTATTTGTAAAGCTGGTTCCTGTTGGAAACCATTGAGTGGGGTCTTGGCCTGGATGTTGGGTTGAGTGGTCCTCCGAGGAATTCCTCTCATCTTCCTGGACTGGAAGACCAGGAACAAACACAAAAACAGAGAGAGACAAGGTGAGAAGAGACAGAGTGGAAACCACAACAACATAACATTGCTCTGTGTAACACCACAGAGGGAGATAAGATCTTTCCAACTGAGATTCCCAGCTCACGCCTCAGTTGGAACAACACATTTTCACAGCATGTTTAGTTATACACCGTCGAACCTGAACAACCTCCTGTACTCCTACTGTAAATCGAGAATATATTTCATGTATTCACTGAGAACATCAAGAGGAAGAAACAGCTCTAAAAATACCCGAAATAAATGTCATTATGATTCTCGTGATAGGACTGAGCAGTGGCTGGTTATTGGAGGAATGTTTTCTCACCATAATAAGCCAGCTGAACTGCATTGAAAGAACGTCCTGCTCCTGTCCAAGTGAGGGCGGCTTTGTTCTTGTCACAGCCGGAGAGCAGAGCCTTGCCCCCGCTGGCCAAGGCTCGATCTTCTTCCTTCCAGACACAGCGCACCGATATGCTTGAACCATTTTCCAACCATACTAACTTTAAGAGTACCTGCCCCCCCAAAGGAATATCTATAACCCAAGTGCAAACTGAAACCTGTAAGGTTTTGTCAGACTGCAGGATCATGGGGTTGAGACTGCTGCTGTTAGTAAACAGACCAGGCAAAGTGAGATTGATGTGACCAGCAGGCTTTTTGTCCAAGCTGACATTTCCACCACAGTGATGATATAAAGAGGCCAGTGCTTTATCTGAGAAGAGAAAGAGAAAAACGTTGCTAGACTTTTGCAGCTCAAATTGGATTTGTGGGAATAAGCTGAGGGAAGTACAACCAAAAGGATAATTTAAACAGATAATTTCACAGCTTACAGAACATCTTATTTCCTTTGACTAACCCTAACAATATTTGAAGTTGATCCGAGACCAAAACGTTATTCCATACCGACAGTGTGCATATCACTTTGATTTAACCTCATTTAAAGACAAAAGAATAGCAAATAGCACAATAAGGTCTAACATGTCAGCGGCGGGCGGACGTTCTTACCTGTTGTGACGATAAAAAGCAACAGACAGGCGTGGAGCTGCATTTCCAATGGTGAGACATTTCAGTGTCGGACACCCTTTTAATCCAAAACACATGCAGGTTTTTTACACTGACAACATGTACATGTTACGAGGAGACGAGCAAACTGCGCAAAGGATTAATGAGCTCCAGTTTTTCCTGCGGACTGTCCCTGGGAGAGAGAGAGAGAAAGGCAGAGAGGCGTCAGAAACTTTCCTCCTCCATCATTTCCTTGTAACGGAAACCGCTGCGCTGTCAGGGGCACGGCGCCGCACACTCACCTAAATTAGACACACGTGTGTGTGAGAGGCAGCCTGTGCTGTACTGCAGAATGGACAGAGGCTTGCGGATGGCAGGGTTTTACGCCGCCTTCAGGCTGTTCCGCACGACATTTTCAGAGATGAGAGGAAGGAATCCAGTGCGTAAAGTCTACACAGGAAACTTTTACCGCAGGCGGCATGGAGACATGAGAGGGAGCAGTTCATTAGAGCTTTTACACTTACGCCCCACTAGGAGTGCTGTAAAGACTAGAAATGAATGCTATGAACAGATAAGCAAGTTTTACGTTAAAAAAGTTTAGGAAATGCAGAACAAATGAAATACCGCGGAAGCGGATGACACCATTTCTCAAACATGTGGGAGGAAATGAACTTTGGAGGTGTTTTGTAATCAGAACGTGTAAGATCTGTAAGCAATTGAACAAACTAGCTTCCTCCCCTATTTTATAATACCATGACAGCCCCTGTAGACTGACTTAATAAGAAGCGGTTGCTTTCTACAAAACAGTAACCCGAAACACAACTCCACACTATACAGGAGCTATTTCGAAAACGAACAAACATACAAACAAACAAAAACAAAAACAGTCACACTGTATTCAGTTTTCTTTTATTCATTATTCCAACTACAATAATCATGTCAAAGCACTTTAAAGTGTAAGGTAAAGAAATACAGTTTTATAGAGAGAATCCCAGAAAGCACGTGATGTCACTGGAGCGATTTTTTATTTTTTATTTTTAAATCAGAAACATCTCGTTTAAATCAGTCAGACATCTGAATGAAAGTCTGGAAGGCTGTGATTGCTGCCAATAAAGGATTGTTTGATGAAGTAAATTTCAAATTAATATGAAAATACATTTCCAATCATTATCCCTCTTTCATATTCACTCATTTTATAAATGACAGTATACGTTTTCCAGGGAGACCTTAAACAAGCAAAATTAACTTCAGCAACTAACTTATAAGAACTAAAAATCACTGCATGAGATGGTAAAACAAAAAATGATGCAATAAGGAAGTGACATCAGGGCTGAAAGATTGCTGCCAGTACAAAGTAGCTGATTGGATGTGTGTGTGTTTTTATTCGTAGCGGTATTTGTAATTGCATTCAGTTGGAAATGAATTATCATTTAAAATATATATGGTATACTGTAAGTGAGTATGACAATATTTGTGATTTGTATAATCTAAACAAAAAATATTCAAATCACAGTTACACTGAATGTTATGTCTTAAGGACAGGAAAACAAATGTATAAATTCAATTTGTGAGTCTTTACATAACAAAATCAGATGATTTAATATCAAATCACATTTGTCACGCTTGGCTACAAGATGAACAACCACAATGAGTAGTTCCCTCCATGGAGAAGGAGACCAGAGGCCAGATCACTGCAGCACGGAGAGAAGTTAGCCAACTCTCATAGCTGCAGAAAAGTGCAATGAAGAGAGGGGTGCCTAAAAAGTACAGCAAGCTACCCATACCTGAGGCCTATAAAACTGCCAAGCAAAGACTCACAGCCTTGGCTAGTCACTTGAAGAGGTATACCAGAGATAGAAAGCAGGAGAATAAATCAGCTGTACTCCACTGAGTCATCCAAGGTATACTCTCAGTGGCAAGGGAACAATATGAGAACAGCCCGACCAAAGCTGGAGATGGAGAAATACTGGAACTCAAGAAGATGTGGAGGGCGAAGGCAACAGCCTCCACATACAGAAAAAAAAAAATCCCCTCTCGGCCCTGCGAGCGGTCTATTCTTCAAGCTCGGGTCCTCTACCAGAGGGCTGGGAGCCTGAGGGTCCTGTGCAGTATCTTAGCTGTTCCTAGGACTGCACTCTTCTGGACAGAGATCTCGGATGTTGTTCCTGGGATCTGCTGGAGCTGCTTGCCTAGCATGGGAGTCACTGCACCTAGTGTTCCAGTTACCACTGGGACCACTGTTACCTTCACCTTCCACATCTTCTCGAGCTCTTCTCTGAGCCCTTGGTACTTCTCTAGCTTCGCGTGTTACTTCATCCTGATGTTACTGTCATTCGGTATCGCTACATCTATCACTATGGCTTGTCTACCACCACTATGTCCGGTTGGTTAGCTGTATCTGGAAGTCCCACAGGATCTTAGCTCGGTCATTCTTGACCACCCTAGGAGGTGTCTCCCATTTTGACCTTGGGACTTCCAGTCCATACTCGACACAGATGTTACTGTATACTATGCTGGCCACTTAGTTGTGGTGTTCCGTGTATGCATGCGTTTTTACACAGCATGCATCCGGGGTCCTGCTTGCTGTGGTAGACCCCAGCTTTGATGGATCTTGTGCTCAGAGCTTGTCCCTGTGATGCCATGATTAGTGCCTCTGTGCTGTCTTTCAGTCCAGCTTTGTCCAGCCACTGGTAGGACTTCTGGATGTCAGCCACATCCTCTATCTCCCAGTGGTACACACCGTGCAGGGAACTAACCTTCCACGATGGTTCCTCCTCTTCCTCGTCTTTCTTGGGTTTCTGCTGCCTGAGGTATTCACTGAGCACGCGTTGGTTGGGGCCATCTTCCTGATGTATTTGTGGATGTTTGTTGTCTTATCCTGGACTGTGGTACTGACACTTGCCAGTCCCTGGCAGCTTAGCATACAGCCTCAGGGTGCTCGACTTTGGGTTAAACCCTCCATGCATGGTAAGGAACTTCCTTGTCTTGATGTCAGTAGCTTCTATCTCCTCCTTTGGCCAGCTTATTATCCCAGCACGGTACCTGATCACGGGCAGGGCGTAGGTGTTGATAGCCCGGATCTTGTTCTTACCGTTCAACTGACTCCTCAGGACTTGCCTGATCCTCTGCAGGTACTTGGTGGTTGCAGCTTTCCTAGCAGCCTCTTTGTGGTTACCATTTGCCTGTGGGATCCCCAGGTACTTGTAGCTGTCCTCTATGTCTGCAATGTTGCCTTCTGGCAGTTCTATCCCCTTAGTTCTGACTACCTTCCCTCTCTTTGTTATCCGACTACACTTCTCCAGTCCGAACGACATTCTGATGTCATTGCTGTATATCCTGGTGGTGTGGATCAGTGAATCAGTGTCTTCTTCACTCTTGGCATACAGCTTGATGTCATCAATGTACAGGAGGTGGCTGACAATTGCTCCATTCCATAGTTAGTAGCCATAACCAGTCTTGTTGAGGATCTCACTGAGGGGGTTCAGACCTATGCAGAACAGCAATGGGACAGAGCATCTCCTTGGTAGATCCTGCACTTAATGGTGACTTGTACTACGGGCTTGAAGTTGGCCTCTAGTGTTGTACGCCACATCTCCATTGAGTTCCTGATGAAGGCTCTTAGGGTCCTATTGATTTTGTATAGGTCTAGGCATTCCAGGATCCAGGTGTGGGGCATTGAGTCAAAGGCCTTCTTGTAATCAATCCAGGCAGTGCACAGGTTAGTCAGCCTAGTCTTGCAGTCTCGGCTGACTGCTCGGTCTACCAGTAGCTGTGTTTTGTGCCTCTGGTATTCCTGCTTATTTCTTTCTGTGCCCCACTCATATATTGAGCCATGTGCCTGTTCAGTTTAGCCACTATGATACCACAGGAACTTCCATGTGGTACTGAGGCAGGTCAGTAGTTGGAAGGGACCGGAGCCTTCTGATGGTCCTTGGGGATCAGGACTGTCCGGCCTTCGGTTAGCCATTCCAGAGAGGGGTGGTTCATCGACTAGCAGCTGGTTCCTTTGGGCTTCCAGATGCTCATGGAGTGCAGTCAGCTTCTTCAGCCAGTAGGCGTGAACAATGTTGGGGCCTGGTGCTGTCCAACTCTTCATACTGGAGACCCTTTCTTGGATGTCTGCCAGTGTGATGGTTACTGGACCCTGTTCAGGGAGGTTGCTGTGGTCTGCTCTTAGATCCATTAGCCACTGAGCATATTTACAGTAAACAAGTATACTACTGCAGAAATAACTGAATTAACTGTTACAGATATCTTTTAGTATTCAAAATGTAGTTTATATAAAACATGCTTTTAATACATAGTGGTTTGCTATTGCCACACCTCCTCTTTTAATTGGTGCTAAGGCATGGTAACAACTACATTAGGAAAGATTTATATTTTCCTGCTGTTATTGTAGTTATCAGTATTGCACTATTTTATTTCCTCATTTAAAATTCTGCATGGGAGCAACTGTTTCTCTTTGGGATAATTTAAGATGCTTCTATGCTGAGAAAATGCTTGGAACCTCTCTACACGTACTGTGTAATAAAGAAACTTATGTTACTTGGACCCAAGCAGACCCTTATGAACTCGTGGATGTGGAAAGTATAAAACCCGCTTAACATTTTAGTGACAAACCTCTTTCACCACATTCATCCAAGTGAAGATTAAGCTCCAGTAAGGATGAATCATTATCCAAGCCTGAAATGCAAACTGAGAGCTTAAAAATAAAAACAGGTATTCCACTCGCACTTCAGTATTGTACCGCCCTAAAAAAACACTAAATGGCCAAATTTACTGGGCCACGTATACCAACAAGAGCTGCAAAGCCATAAAACCAACATCATGAAGCTCACAGCACACAGTTTTTGTGCTGATGTTAATGTCAGACGAGGTTTGAATTTCTGCTGTTACTAAGTTAGAAAAGTGTGGTTGTTACAATATTACTTACAGCTGAGGTGGTAACATCTAGGAGGAAAGAAATTTCACAAACTTGCTTGTTGCAGTGGTGGCATCTATTACAGTATGACAAGTGACTTCAGTTAGCTCTTTAGAACGACTGATAGGACTGAAATTTACCTGAATTCAAAGATTAACAAGTGAGGCCAAATTTCTTTGTCCATATAGTGTCTGCGAAAACATGTTCTTCTCACAGTCAAAATTTCTACTAACTTCTACTAAGTCAGAGACTTTTAATGGTGTACAGACACTTTTGATCTTTTACCAACAATATGTGGTGCATATTTGTTGCTTTTTGTGCAGCATAAGGAGTGTGCACATGTTCCTACCAGTTCCTACCTAACTCTCTGCATAATTAAATATTGAGATCGAGATTATCTGTGACAATTACTAATTATTTTTTGTGTAAATAATGTTAAATTTCTCCTCCCTATTCACCTACATCAGTGCAGCGCTTAGAATAAATATAAATCATATAAATTAAAAAAGGAACCTAATGCTTAATTAATTCAGTGGTGTGCTGTTTTCACCTTTACATTGTGCTATATTCATGTTAAATAAAACAACTTTGCCGACCCAGTTGCTTATTCACCTGGCTTATGTGCATGTCCTAGAGGTCTTTCACTCAATCTGTTGGACCTGCAGGACTGATGTAAATAAAGCATAAAGCAAAGTGCTCAGCAGAAGACAAACTAAATACAGAGAGGGCCATAGCAGTTGCAGTAAAGGCCTCAAGGGAGGAAACCCAGCATCTGGGAATGTCTAGACTTGAGACAGTCATTGATGACAAAGGAATTTCATTCAAATATTAAAACCAATATTTTTTTATTAAAAAAAAAAAAAAAGTGTTAGGTTAACTTATGATCCTCTGAAAATGGAACACTTTATAAAAAATGGCTGTTATGACAAATTACAGTCTCCAAACAGTTCTGTTGAGCAGTAGCCAGTCAGGATGCGGCATGTAAGGGGACTGCTGATATTAAGTCTGCAAAGGAGTGAAAGTGAGTGAGGCCATGTGTTTTTTTAGTTAGCC
This sequence comes from Etia nguti, assembly GCA_015106755.1. Taxonomy (NCBI): domain Eukaryota; kingdom Metazoa; phylum Chordata; class Actinopteri; order Cichliformes; family Cichlidae; genus Etia; species Etia nguti. The sequence goes on from VUQG01034967.1 coordinate 21,758, forward strand.
TTAAAAGAGTGTTTGCTACAGTTACCTTTTCTGGCATTTGCAGCATATCTGTTTTATGATGTCACGATCAGGTGGTTGTTGATGCCTGTTAATTTCTTTGTAAGTGCTGACATTTGTTCAATAAGTTGTTACTCCTTGCATAGAAGTAACAGCGTTTGGGTTCTTACTGTGATGTAACATTGTAGATGTTCAGTACCTAATTTATCTCATTTAGCCTTAACAAAGAGCTTTCAATAAGTGATGCCCTATTGATGCCTTTAGTTTATTTTGTTCAGCTTTATACACTTTTTTGTGGCGTTGTCTTCTTCTGGCTGCTACCTTCATTGGTCGCCACAGAGAATCATCTGTCTCCATTTCATCCTATCACTACCACTTGCATCCGCAGCAAAAGGCAACCCAGAGCTGAAAAATAAAGCATGAATGAACATGGAGGTGGCAAAAACTGCAGTTTATCTAAGATGCAGGCTTCAAGGTGGACAGATTATTCACTTTAGGAGTGCGCAGTTTATAATTTTTTCTACTGTCTCATTGTTTGTTTGGAAGAGGAAAACTAAAAGCAGAAAAATTATCATGGCACACCTGCACTTCAAATATGCAATTACACAAAAAAATCCAAAAAGAAGTTTACCTTTAATGCTCTGCACTACTAATGCACTTAACAGTGGTAACACATCACACCAGATCCTAGAAGTCAGCAGTTTAAAATCAATCCACAGTCTATGGTTTTGATAAGATAGTTGCTTGTTAACACTCCCTACACAGCTTCTAATTATTGCCAATTAAACTGGAAACCCCTGTTTGATGGTGCTCGGAACAAACGGATTCCAACTAAAATGATGTGATGCAGGCTTTACAGCTTTGTTTACTGCAGTGGTGTGTGCCATTAAAATAAACTGCAGGGTTGACTGGGTTAGACTTTATATGTGTGCTTGATGATGGAAGAGGAAAGTACAACATGTGGAGTCTTCTTGTCAACCCGTGCGTAGGATGATGTGGACTCCAGAGTCAGTAAAAACAGGATCTGACCTAAAGCAGAAACACACCCTGAGCGATTATCCAAATAAAAACTCATACATCATTAGCACATGTGATATGCATCTACAGAAAGTCATTAATTTGCTTGAAATATGTATTATTTAGAAAATATTTAATTAATTTTATTTTTTAGAAAGCTTTTTAGTGCTTTGTTATAGCTTGGCTGTGTGTGTATATTTTCTGCTACTCTCTTGCCACAAGAGGTCGCCACAGGACAGCATTGATTTGCAGTAGTGAGGTTATAAATGTGTATGATGTGTAATGACAGAGGCGGCAGCTAAACAAATACACATCAGAGGAGAATGCTAACATTAACTGTACTTTCAGGCTGCAGTTGGTACTTTTTATGTATGCTTTATCTTTTTCTGTGCTTACAAACTGTTGGTTTAACTTTGTCATCAAGGTTTAAGTTATCTATGGCAGTGAATCTACTGGATGCCAAAATCACTGCGAATATTGCATTAAAAAATATTTTTTGGACTCTACTATTTTTGGGATTGATGTGTGAAACCGAGCCTGTCAAGCATGCTTTTGAGTCAGTGTTTAACCTCATTATATCCGGTGAGAGGCTAACACATCAGAACCTCTTGTTGTGTAGTTGGTGAAGACCAACTGACCTTAAAAATTAATTAGTGACTCCTTCTTTTCCTTCACCTTTATGACAAAAATATAATTTACCTATGTATTTTAAGCAAAATTTAAGTAATACTTAGGATGTTTACTTGAGGATTGTGCATCATCATTTTCCATCAGTTATCTTTTGGTTTGTTGTCTAGTTAGTACACAACTGGAGTAATAACTGTTGTAAATATTTTATAACACTCAAAATCTAATTAAATGTAGTTAAATAAAAATAATTTAACAAACATATTGGTTTGCTATTGACATGCCTGTTAACTGGTATTTTATAAGTATTTTATAACTAAGGCATGTTAAAAATTACACCTGTCAATGGAGCAGACCTCTTTTTAAACAAAAAAGTGTGCATGCTGTATTCTCTTTTCAGCTTCTTCATATTGGTCTCAAGCCATTTTAATTTTTCCTTCAAAATTCAAAAATGGCAAGTGTTGCCCCTTGGGATAATTTATGCTTCTCTATGCTGACAAATGTCTTAATTTGTTAGGCATAAATTGCCTGGAAGCTCTTGCTACACATATTATTTGCAGTGTGCAACTGAACTGTAAGAGAACTGTTCCAGAAGCATAAGCAGTTATTTTTTGACATTTCAACAACTCAGGATAAACCTGAAGCATGAAAAGTAAATCACCTGAGCTGACCGTGAAGCCATATCTTTTTATTATTATTTTTCTAATAATTGATTGTGTACTGATCTTGCCAAGGTCAGGTCTTGCTTATGTGAAAGAGACTTGCAGCAATAAACAATGTTTCTCTGTCAGGTTGTTATGAATGGCTCATATTTCTAACACGTGGCTTTTAATTTTCTTTACCATAGAATACTTAAGACATGAGTTATTTAAACAGTTGAAAAGGATAGCGTAGTGGCCTTAGTACTTTAAGCAAACAGACTGTCAGGGCCAAAGCCAGAACGTGAGGTGGACCCAAAACGGAGGCTCAAAATGATGTTAGGTCGAATGAGCATGAACTATGAAATATCAGACTAGGTGAGTTTGATGCTATGAGATTACTGTGAACTCTGAACATGAACTGTGACAGGCGAAGCTCAGCAAGGGGAACACTGGTACGTGAGCTGTTGGTGGACAGGCAATGTTCGCAGGTGGAGTTTAGCAGGAGGGGGAAGCGTGGAAAGGAGGCCTGGGTGAGTCCGGTGGAGTAAAGATCCAAAATTCCAGACAGAGAAGGCAGGGAGGCAGGCAGGTGAGACTTGAGAGAACAGACTGAGAGGTTACCAGCTGCAGAGAAGCGAGAGGAGACCAGCGTCCAGGTGAGTGAGATTATTGCGATGATGAATGAGTTTCCAAGGAACCCCTGAGAACACGAGAGCAGAGGTAAGTACAAGAACTATGATAATATGAGAGTCATGACACTGACGTAGGTTAGCAGATGATCTGGCGTAGGATGATTTTGAACGATGGTCATAAATACAGCCGGCTTGATTAGTCTCAGGTGGTGACCCTGGGAGACCGGAGTGATGAAGACTCCGCCCAGAGGAGGAGAGCAGGCAGAGTGGAAAATTACTGTGACTCACCCAGACCATGACACAGACAATAATTTCAAGTTTTTGTGCCTCTACAGACTTAGACATTTTTGCTTAATGATTCAACAAGACCTGAGATTTCAACACATGTGCATTCAAATTTTGGAACAGGCACAACATTGTTTTTGTTTAATGGCTTTTAGCTGCTCTCAAAAGTATTTTTTATGTCTTTAATATTTCTAGCTCATAAGGAGACTTATTGCATTTCAAATACACGCCAAAAGGCTTTAAACATCCACTTTGTCGTAATGACAGTATCGCGCTACGGAGCGTTTTTCACTAAAATATACCCTTTAATAAATATTCAGCCGTTTTATTTATTTCATTGTAACATTTGTTTAGGATGATATTTTTGTATACTAAATTATTTTTTTTAAATTTTCTGAATTAATATACCCACTGAGTGTCACGATCTGAGAGGCAGATCATGTGTAGATGAGGAGTGTGGACCCAAGTGCAGGCACTGACAAATGACTTATTGCCAGTGAGCTTTATTTACAGTGAGGAAAACAAAATACAAACAAAACCTGAGCATTGCAGCGGCTAGACTAAAACAAAACCTAAACTGGGAGAAACTAAAAATGATACAAAGAAACAAAAATCTGAGATGGGGAACACGGAACATGAAGACAAGCAGCGAGGAACATGGCGGCGGGAACATGGAGAAATACAATGGGTGAAACGCAGGGGATGACAAGCAGATGGCCCGACAAGGGACAGAGGGAAGCATACACTATAAATACACACAAGGTAACTAAAGAATTACACAACAGGTGGGAGACACAGCTGAACCTAATTAAACATGACCAGACAGGGAGGAAGCAAAACAGAATACATTGACATAGGATACAGACTTTCAAAGTAAAACAGGAAACACAAGAGACATATGCAACGACGTGGACTTAACACTGAGACTGACTGACAGGGGAGATCAAGAGAACATGTTGCACAGACAGAGCACAAAACCAAGAGAGAAGAGGTACTAAAATAATAATGAAAGCAAAGACTATAAATAACTCACAACACAGTCACCAACCCAGGACCATGACACTGAGCCCCAGCCTCTGATGCATTTGTAGTGAGGGTATCTCATACACATGCTGTCACCTTGTCTCGTGAATGTTTATTTTTCTAAGGAGATCATCATCAGTTTGATTTTGTGACCACAAACTTCGTGTCAAGTTCACAACAGAGGTCAAGAGATTTAAACACACCAGTTTAGGAAGACATGGGTGCATAGCGTTGGGTCGGGTGCACAAGAGAGGTGAAGAGGAGAGTGTCAGGGGAGATATGCAACAGAAGCAGGGAGAACGTTTTTACAAGATGGTAAATGGTAGATTTAGATGTTAAGGATTTCGTTGATGAGATTAAAAGATTTCGTACATCAGAGTTCAGCAAAGTTTCAGTTGGATTAAATAAAGTTTTAAATTACACAGGGTTTATTTTCTCCTCTGATATAGTTATACTGAACAAACCAGTGATGGAAGCGAGAATATGATGAAAACAGTACTAGTGTGTCCAATTTAAACTGTTCCAGTGAACCTTAAGTCCCAATCAGCCTTAATTCATCCTTTAATATGTTCAGTGTTACAAAGTTGAAGAAACACAGAAAAGATCATTAGACATTAATCCAATCACCAAAAGTTGATTCTGTTCATCTGGACGTAGCGTTTTGTGGGAGAAACGTTTCGTCACTCATCCAAGTGACTTCTTCAGTCTCAGCTGACTGCAGGTTTCCCCAATCTTATAAACAGTACATTTGCATAACGACTGAAACCAGCCCACTGAAGGAACAATGGGCTGGGAGGTCAGTTCCTTAATCTTAATTATGCAAATTCTCATGACCATTGATCAACAACCAC
>VUQG01034969.1:0-15303 GCA_015106755.1 Etia nguti
TCCCCCGGCAGCCTACGTCTATTGCAGCATAACTAAGGGAGGATTCAGGGTCACCTGGTCCAGCCCTAACTATATGCTTTACCAAAAAGGAAAGTTTTAAGTCTAATCTTAAAAGTAGAGATAGTGTCTGTCTCCCGAATCCAAACTGGAAGCTGGTTCCACAGAAGAGGGGCCTGAAAACTGAAGGCTCTCCCTCCCATTCTACTTTTAAATACTCTAGGAACAACAAGTAAGCCTGCAGTGCGAGAGCGAAGTGCTCTAATAGGGTGATATGGTACTATAAGGTCATTAAGATAAGATGGGGCCTGATTATTTAAGACCTTGTACGTGAGGAGCAGGATTTTGAATTCAATTCTGGATTTAACAGGAAGCCAATGAAGGGAAGCCAGAATATAATATATACACAGCTACTAATGCTTATGGGTTGTTTTTTTTAGTTTGTTATGGTTGTTTGCTTTTTTCCCCACTGTGTTACAAAAGTCATTTTCAGCAGCTTTTTCAGTAGTTTGCATTTATTCCATCCATTGCATACAGATCATCTACGCATTCAAAACCATATTGCATACATATCAGCTTTCCTTTCAGCATCTACTACTTTCAAAGATTTTTTCTTCAAAAAGTCATCATGAAATCAATTTTTACAACCACATAACACATTTGCAAATCCTTCTCTCACTTTGGTAATACAACCCCTAAAAGAGAGGTAAATTTACAGTTCTATCATTCAAACATGAGTATTTCTATATCCTTTCTGGGGTCCAGGTAATTTCACTGTAAAATTCTTTGGGATGATTCATGTATAACTGTGCAAGTAATCAATAGAAAGTTAAAACCTCTATTACAATTGCATTGAATGAGAAATAGTGTTATCAAGGAGCAAGACTTCTATTTTTCATAGGCAAGAATTGTAGATGCTAAAAACATGTTGGAACTCATTTTGTTTTGTGTTAAATTGATGTGAAACCTTGTTAGTTACAGTAATGCAATTTCCAACTGAGCACATGAAATATGTAGACTTTATCAAGCTTCAGCTATGTTAGTCATTCTGTGATTATATCATGCTTCTTAGAATAAAAATGAAAAACCGTTACATAAATAAACCACTGTACAGTATTGTCAATACTATTTATGCTAGGCAATCTGGTAATCAACTAAACTGATGCCAGTCCAAAGAAATAGAAGTGAGATCATGACCAAAATTATTGGGATTCATACACAGACGACATAAATATCTAATACAAATTTCATTGCACTCACTAAAATAGCTGTCAAGATTTTCCTACAAATATCAACCACAATATAATAATAAATGTTAAGTATGGAGATTACCAGAGTGAGTTGGTTTCACTCTAATGATGACAGTGGATTTGTGCTAATCCACCCAGTAGCTGTTGAAATATTTGTTGTTTACCAACCAACACATATTACTCTTCCTAGATTGACTGCACTAGCGGAAATAGTTGCTAAGCAGCTTCAAACTAGGCTACTTCCCTTCATTTAACTATGGCACTTCTTTAAAAGTTATGAAGAGCAAATTTTACACCATGTCAGGTTAAAATCTCAAAGTTTAATTTTGAACAAAGAGTAACTTACATTTTCTGCAAAATAAGGTCACTCAGGAATTTGTTTAGTCATGCTGAAATACAATATATTCTGAAATGACAAATAATATAATAAAAAAAGAAGAAAGCTTTTGTTTTTTTCACTACTTTATTTTCACTGAAAGGAGACACAGCAGAAGAAAGATTCAGGCATAAAATATTAACGCTAGACCATTCAAATGTCACATATAGGACCTGTTTGCATGAGCCTCCTAACTATGTCAGCCCCTGTTTATCATGTGGGCATGATAAACAGTGTCATCATCAGGACAGTTTGTCAAATGACAGCATGTCAGGCAACCATTTCATCTGCTGTTGCTGGACTGTGACTGAAAACTTCCATCATTTGAGACTCAGAGATGTTTTCCAAAAGCTGTTTTTTTTTATTTGGGCATATTCTTTCTCTCAAACTGCCCCTTGGGATTAAGGCTGGAGTGTCATTATTGAAAAAGATTAAAAGAAAAGAGGGATAAAAGTACAGTGCCTTGTTATAGACACCATTGAAATGCAAGACCGTCCTTGATGCACAAGTCTTTGGTCCTTCAGTAGATTTTGTTGTGTTTGTGATTCTGTCCGAAAAGCTGCTATTCCTCCAGTGTCCTTATTAGACAGCAAAGGCCTTCTACAGTAATGGAGGGTGCAGTCTGTGTCAGTTTATTCTCACCTTGTGAAAAGTAGTGTCATTTTCTTTTGGTGGATATTGTATACCTATTTATTGTATCCTTTATATAATCAAGTTTAGTGAGTGTTATGGAATCAGACGGTCACACTATTTGAAATGAAAGGTGATTTTTTTTTTTTTCTCATCTGAAGCAAGCCTACAAGACGAAACCTCAAATGTCAGTATGACAACTTTGACGCCCCCCCTCCCCCATTTGGCGGGGGCTTTACTTTTCCTAAATTTGGACACTGACATGCAATCTGCAATTAATTGAATGGATAGTATAAAATTGTAATTAATCAGATTTCCTTGCAAATGACAGTTGAAGCAGAGGAAAAGGGCAGCAAATATAGCACGGCGCAGGATGACAGGGGGATTATGCAAATGTTAGAAATGAGAGTTGCGTACTGCACCCTTTGTCATGAGGGAAATGTCAAGAGGAGTGATTTGAATACTCATTAACCTGAAAAGCCGTGAGAAAAATATTGTCAGAAGAGTTTTTCAGTAATATTGAAAATGTTTTGTTTGGCAAATAAACACAGGCTGTTACTTACTTATGTAAATTCACCTTATGATTTTATGATACTATGGCTATAATTAAGCTATCACTATGACAAAGACAGAATACTATAGTCTGTGTAATGAATTGATTCTTATTAACACAGCTTTGTTTTGCTGTGATAGTAAGAATTACTAGAACGGCTAATCAATTCACAAAAACAGATGACAGCATTATGTAAATTTATAGCTTCAACTATATTTTTGCATTATAAAGTCTACTATTCCAATTATACAATGTGTGAAAGAAAGGAGGACAGAAGACAGGAAGGAAGAAAAGACGCAAGGAAGGAACATGTTCCTGCACCCCTGGTTCAACATGTCAAACACAGGAAATCCTTAAGAGGACTTAGACAGCTGCTCCTTCCTTTCAGGCCTTGTTAAGTTCTGATGAATGCCATATTGGCCTTCCGAGGGTTCAAGAAAACGTTAGGGGATTTTTCTCATATTCTTGGTATTACGCTTGATACCCCAGCACTGTTCACCTACTCCAATTATTTACACTACCTTATCACCACTAAATGGCCAAAGACAACAAGACGTTTGAAATTAATGTGGAAAATAACTCTAGCCCACAGAACCATTCAAAAGCTACATTTAGATTTAAAAAAAAAAAAAAAGAGGCCTGAAAAGGTATCATGTATATTTCAGAAAACACAAGTTTTGTTTCTACTTTTTCAGGATTCTAACTAAATCATGCTGAACAGATATAGAAATGAAGTTATCTAATTCAATAAAACTCATACAGTAACATTTTGACGGATTTCCAAATGCTTTTGACTATTTTAATTCAGTTACATTGTTATGCTGTTCTGTCTACTTAGCACTTCCCCATTTTCCACTGTTCATTACCTTGTTTGATTAGCACTTTGAAGCACTTTGCAAATTGTTTCATGCCTTTACAGCTGTCACAACTACATTTTCAAAGGATGCTTTATGTTACTTTCAACCACCTGGAACTTGATTCCTCAGACTGAAAATCAATGAAGGGTTTTAGCTGCAGGTGCGCAGAGAGAGAACAATTGTCAAGACTTTGCCACTGATCTTGTATTTGCATAATGTGCTTTATCTCTATCATGTCACAGAGAATTGCCAACGCTGCATGGCAGAATATCCTAAACTTTCACTGATGCCACAAAACTCAATCTGTCGGTTCTCTTTATCAAGCTAAAGTTTCTCAGTTACGATATCTAATACTTTACTGGCACTGAAATGTAAAGTTTTGCAATTCACAAAATTTTTCTGGACATGCATTTAAAAGGTTAGCAAGTTTGCATAATTTGCGAACTAACACATTTTGTGGTTTCATTAAAAATGAGTGAGTGAGTGAATAAAGAGATACCAATTGTTCATGGAGAAATTTAACATTTTCCACATTGTGAAAATATAATGATTTAGACCAATATGCTGATGCTAAAGCAAATAAAAATAGGCTGTACTCAGCTGAGAACTGTTTATTACTGCATCATGGAGAAGGTGCAAGTCAACCTTTTGCGTGTCTTGGGCTGAGCCATAAAGTGAAGCTGCTTAATTACAAAAAGGATGAGGTAGATGGGTCCTGCTGCAGCTTAGGGTACACTTTTGAACCATAACATACTCTAATAGTGCTGCACATTTTTGAAAGAAGCGAGGATATGTAGTATTTTCTGTCACTTGAAATATAATTCTAGAAATATTAGATTTGTAACGGGCTTATGTACCAAACCAGAAGCATATCTCTATTTATATCACTTTTCACTGATGTTCCCAGACTGAAATCTCTTACAAAAGGGCACTTTCCACTATTTATAAGAAGAGTTACAAAATATAATGCATTTACTAAAGGGTAGAAACCTGATTTGCTTTTAAGTAATAAATTCAAAGACATCTCTAAACCTACAGTACATCTGTGCTTTTTAATACTAACATGATACATGTGTCATATCCTCTTATCTTTTCTTGGGAAAAATAGAACTGCAAATGTAACACACCACTTTATCATGTTCTGTTAATATAAATATATAAAACTAACTCTTCAGAAAGTAGGAGAGGAGCTTTTTATTTAAAAAAAATCTTTTTTATTAGTAATTGTGTCTTGGAGAAAACTGTTAAAGATACGCCGTGCTTTCTCACAGCCAAAGTGACCTGTTTGAGAAGGCTGTTTTATGCTGCTAATGGGCCAAACCCTATACATACTCAGTCTACTTTCACATATGACACAGAAAAGCATCAAGCTGAAACTAGCACATCGCTCCTATTTTTACTTAAAATTAACCTCTAGTCCTTCTGTATTGAATTCTTATCAGAAATAGTGTAATGGAGTAGAAAAGAAATCCACAGTTTATAGACAAATTACCCAATGAAAACGTAAAAAATGTGCTCCACCTGCTCCTGAAAAGCAAACCAAAGCAAAGACACCCTTTATGACATCTAAAGGATCAAAATAACCTACGATTATATGCCAAAAGACAGAATGTCAACCACTATTTCATTTTGATACGTGTGTACCGATTACATAGTCTAACAGTGTGTGTAGGTGCAGGATAATTTTCAGAAATTCTTGGAAAATATATGAATATGCCCCTCAAGGCCTTCTGTAGCTCTTCACCCAAACCCACACATGATTAGAGAGCACCATTAATGTTTGCCTTGCAAGATGAGGCAGTGCATACTTTAAACTCTTCATCTTTGGCTTAAAGATATATTCACAGTAAGAGACAAGTTATGCGGATTCTCCTTAGTAAGAGGAAAGTCCCGTGTTTGTCAGGTGACTCATTTTACCACAGTGCAGAAAACCTCATTTCACAGTGCTTAGAGGCCTGCCTTTGATTTATAAATCATTTGCACTCAGAAAGAAAATGTCATTCAGTCATTCTCAAATCTAACTCATAGTTACCCCAGAGGCTTTTTATTCAAGATCTGGGAACTCACTAGACGACATACTATTCAGCAAAACTGCTTAATTAAAAATAAGACAAAGTTCTTTTCTAAAGAGTAGAAACACATTACCCAAATATGTACGTATGGATTTATGCAACCTTCGGTCAAACTGTCAGCTGTGAATGAAAAAAAAAGCCAACCCAAAAACGAAAAAAACCCTCAGATTAATACAATTTAGAACTTCACAGTTGCTGAAAAATAGGACAGTGTTGGATTTCTCAACCTCCTGCTGACGCAGACAAATCATTTGTGCTTACACCACCGAGTTGAAATAATCATTTTAATGTATGTCATGGTAGTCAATAAACGGTGCTCTCTCTTGTTCCAGTAGCAATAACATTTCAAAATGTATTTCTAAAAAAAATGAATGTGCTGAAATGTAAAACTATAGTTCTTATGAATATATTTTAAATTTCAAATAGATCAAAAGCCCTACAACAAAATATTTGATATCTGATAATTGTAACTAAAATGACTTGACACTGCAAGTGCCGTGATTACATGATTTCATAAACAATGTAACACGAATGCAGAGGAAAATTAATGTAACAGTAAAATTCATCATATTCGTCATACTGAATATCCTTAGCAGTACATCTTTCTTTTTTTTGCACATCTTTCTGATTCAGTGGGTACACTTCTAGCATTGACCCTAAACACTGAATAACCTACTTATAAATAATGAATAAAGGGATTAATAAGTTATTTCAATGATGCTTTTATTGAACAAGGTCAAAGTGTTTTTCGTCCGTGTTCATACCTCCCATAAAATCTTGTGCTTTCTTTAAAAGGTACACTGCAGTGGAGGCACTGCATGTTTACATCATGCACTAACTTGAAGGAACAGTGTGGGATGAATAATATGTACAAAATAGCATGTTCTGTCACTGCTGCCCTCTTGCCCTCCATGAGCTTCCCCTGCACCGTGGAGATAAATATAGAGTGTGTCCACTTCCCTCCGGGACTTACAGTGTGCTGATATCAGAGCAGAGTTGCTGACAGATGTTGTACCAGTACTGGTTGCCATTTGGCTTAAGAAAATAGCCATGTCAACAAATACTTTCAGTTGATCCATCAGCTTAGAGGCCAGAGCGTAACAAAAGTTCCACCATGCTGTGGCCTTATATAATACTACTTTCATGGATTGTTAGCAGATTCATCAATACAAGTTTGAGTGGAACCTTTTTGTTGTCGTCGTTGTAATAGAGGCCAAAGATTAGAGCCTTGCAGTCAATTTAGCCACTAGTTGAGAGTACAGCCCCTGCAAATTGGTTCTTTCTATACCTTCTTTTATTTCGGAATTAAAATATATACTGTATCAGGTTAATAATCTTAGTTTAGATTATTTAGTGTGTGAATTTTGATAATCGATATGATCCACAGCACCAGATAAATCAAAAGGGGCACCATGTTGATTCGACAGGGTGTGCAAAACCATTTAATTCTAATTTTTGTAATGCAGTTGGTCAAAGTTATTTCAGAACATCCCTCTGCTGTTTCATCAAATACATAAGAAAGACTGAATTTGCCCAGTTCTTTTCAATCACTGCAAAAAAATATTCTAATGGATATTACAACATAAAAACTAGTTTATCTTACTATTTCTTATTTTCGATTGATTATTTTTCTTCTTGTGTTTAACAGCATATAATACTTTATGATGTGCCTAGGTAACCATTAAAAAAAAAAGGAGGACACATTTTATTGCTGACTACAATTCTAACAATAAATGTGTGCCAGGGTTAGATTTGACCTTGTTACAAGAAGGAAAAATATGCAACATCAAACTTAACTACAGCCATCAAATACATCAAATAGTTCTGTAAATAAACAAAACTGATGTCCAGTACAAATGCTGCCAGATCTGTCATGTCTACCACAGTTCTACATTTGAAAGTAGAATGTGCTGGCCAACATTACATGAATATACGTGAATTCATATAGGCTTTTTAAAAAAAAACATGTTTCAGTATCTATATGTGGCATGTGAATACAGCTTTTTGATAAATCTCATTTAGATTACAACATATTTTATTTGGGTTGTCTTGTGGTATATTATCATTATAGAAAGTACATAACACAGGAAGATACACCACAGTCTTCTTTAATCCAATCTAATTTCACACACCACCATGCAGATGTCTTTCTAATTAACATCAGAGCATATCCCCTTGAGTATATTTGAAACCCATTATAAGACTACACAGCAATCTGGGAAATTGCTTTCTATCATTTTGTTTCATCTTATGCTTCTTTGATACCCAAATATGCAACAGTACCATTTTAGTAACATGGCATAGATTAGCAACTCTATTGCTACCGGGTTGTTGATTTAAAACCGAAAAATCAAGAACTCAAAATGTTAAAAAGACCTGGCACATTGCTGTGGCTTCTGCTACTTAATTGAATCAAAATGATGCTTCAGGGTTTGGACTGATATTTTAACGTAAGTCCAAGCTGACGTGTCCATCATGTCTCAAATGACATGTTTCCTCTGGAAGACTTTGGCCAGGGAGAAGACGGCGTCGTTTCATCTATCCAAGTTATACCAGAACTAAAAGACTGTGTTTTAAAGTGTTTTAAGAAGCTAGGTAAAGCAATAGAAAACTGGCCTATGGCACAGACAGCAAACTGTACTGTGTGCAGACCTTTAGAATTATATTTGCCAGTTGTTATGGCTGGTTTAAAGAAACTGTGGGTGTACTCACACTAGGGTATGTGTGCAGCATCCAAGCACATTTGACCCCCAAAGTTCAGCTTGTTTGACTAATGTAATCACTTTGCTCTATGTGAACAGTGCCCTGGGCCAGGTGCCCTGGCACTGTTCCCGGAGAGTCCTGGGCCAGGGCACTCTGGGACATATTTGTATAAAATATCTACAATACAGGACTGTCTATTTTTATGGCCTCTTAGCACATATCTGCTGTTCTCCAGTATAGTGTTCTACTGCTATACTGTTCTCCAGTATAGATATTTGTTCATTTGTCCATGTGTTCAGTGACATCTGAGAGGGGGAACTTGATTCGCACGAGCTTCACACAAAAAACAGTTCAGCCTAATTTTCCTAGCAGTACACAATGGTAAAGTCAGGACTCGTCACAAAATCTAGCCCAAAGCTGCTCTCCGATAATAACCTATAGACTCAGCAAGTCCCTGATGAGTTATCCAGGCTGAGCAAAAAGACACTGTGTCTGAAATGAATTTTAAAAGAAGAAACAATGTGTATACACACACGTGTACAGTAAAACCACATATAAGTATAATAACTAAGACTGCTTTTATGAAATGGGGCAGATAAAATCTTTAGATATGAAAAATGGCACAGATGCTTGCCATAATAAAGACAAATTGCATTGATAGATAGGTAGAATAGGGACCATTCATCTTCTTCCCCCAAATAAAAAAAGCCATTCATGTTCATGTGCAGTCTCTCTCATGTACCGCGTATACACTTATTCAGCATGTTGTTCCTTTGTAATGTTTTACACATGGTACAGGCAGGAGTCGTCTTTAATTCACCTAATCTACTGAAAATAGCAGAAATGGAAGAAATCTGTTAGTCTGGACCATCTCTGTGGCTCTGCAGTCTATAATAATTATAATGGCATATTATACTGTAATTGAACCCCTGAGGAGAAATTCATTTCCTTTCATCCCCTCAGACCTGCACACTGAGGTGAGTGCACGGCATCAGTGACAGAAAAGCACCTCAGGGACATTGGGTTGGGAGATTTAGTGTCTTGCTCCAGGACACTTTAGCATGGTGGTTGCTCTAACATGGGACTGAATGTGAGCCTTTTCAAGCAGGGTCAGTCCCCTTAATGATTTCAGTGCGAGGTTTCCCTCTTTCTCTTCCCAGTGCTTCTCTCCCTCACACTCACTCACTGCATTCTGATAAGACAGGAGACACATTATCTGTAAAAACAGATAATGTACCAATAACAAAACACTGCAGCTCATCTAGAGTAACATTTTACACCACTGAATGGTCACGATTCTACCTATACTCTTCTTTTTCTAGCTTAGAACCAATTCCATCCATCCATTTTCTCTCACTGCACCGGTTTAAAAGCAGGACACTTTGCCAGTTTATAGCAGGCTTCTGGTGAACTGATTTGCATAAATCATGTTGTTTACAATTTACTAAATCAGTGGGGTATATTTTTATCTCTGTGTAGAGGTATCACCATTGGCTGGTTTTGGTTTTTTGTTGTTGACATTTTTTAATTCTTTGATCTCATGTGCCATTATCTGTTTGACGTGAACCACCGTGATCACACTACGGAGGCTGAGCATTGCTGATCTTTATAGACTACTGGTCAGCACCATGGCTGTATAGAGAACTCTTAATGGAACAACACTGCTGTTCAAAGCAGATGGGATTTCAAAGCTCTGTGAAACTCAAGCTGGTTTTGTAATTATTAACTGATTGTTTATGTAGCCTAATAAATAATTTGCTGCCATGCAACAGAGCACCCAGGGTGTTGATGTATTCATTTAACACTGAAAAAAAACTGAAAAAATTTCAAGCATCCATTGATGGAAATTGGCTGAATGTTAAAACTATAGAGGAAAAATTAGTTTAGTTAAATTTCTCTGTATTTTCCTTGTGTATTTCTACCCTCCATATGAAAATGATGTCTGTTTGGTTAGGGCATCCCAATAAACTTACTATTTATGTACCTGCATCTTTGTCATGCTGCCAGCCTGGGGCTAGTTTGTGTGCTTCTGCGCTACTCTTCACCAGACACACGAGCTGAGCTGCAATCAGCTACGATGGTGGGGAATATTTAATGTTCATGGGAGCAACGTTTTTCCCACGGGTGTCAAATGAGAGGGAATATTAGTGTTCCGAACTATTAAGGGAACAGAGACTGGAGCTGACAGCGGAAGACACAAGAGGAGATCGGCAGTCTCCTGAGCAACTGATATTTTTAGAGGTGATTTTTCAATGTGGCTCAGAAGTTGAGAATTGTATAGGATAAGTGTTAGGAAACACACATACAGCTCTTGGAGGTTTTCACAGTAGCTGCATTAAAGTGGGAGCAATGCATCTGGTCTGTATTTGAAAGATTCATCAGGACAGTTACAACACTAGCTACATGTGAGGATCAGTGTTTGGTGTTGAAACCCAGCAGTTCAGTCTCTTTTGCTCTTTCATTGATTGTTACTGTACAAGTAGTTTTAATATAACTAACAATAAAATGTAACTATAATTCAATATGTACCTGGAGAAATACATTTCATTGTTTTCATAGGATTACTCTACAGTTGCATTTAGTAATTTTATAACTGTCTTTCTCTGCATGTTGTTGGTGGGCTTGCTGAGTTTACGGAAAGTGTTGAAAAGTGGTGTACAGATAAGAAGGGGGCCAGTCTTTCAAGGGATCCCTCTAATTACATCCTGTCCGATTGCAAAATGGACTCAGGCGAGTAGTTTATTGAAAAATCTGATTCTTGTAGAGACTGGTCTAATTCAATAATATTAGTATAAAATGTGCAATAAGCAACACCTATAATTAGGCCAATTAAAAGCAACTTGGGTTGTGTAAAATGCTATTTATGAGCAGCCTGGCATAGCTGAATCAAGAAATACTTTTCTCTGCATTAGTTTACAGTCTTTTTTGAAATGCAACAAGGAACCTTGTTGGATATAAAAAAAAGTATCTTGCTCAGTGGCTGCTTCTGTCTTAGGATTTGAGCCGATGTCCATTAGTCAAATAACCACATCTTTAATCATGTTATATCACAGTAGTAAAAAGAAAAATAAAGATAAATAAAAGAAATGCATCGATAAATCAGTGGTAGAACAAACTGCCATGTGTACCCTAGCGCTAACAGAGTTACACCAGTGGCCCCGTGGAGGACCCAGTTTTGTGCACATCCGGTCCTTCTGGTATTCTCTGTGCAAGTTAAACAATGCTGCAGCCTGCTGCCGTGATGTGAGAAGAGAAGAAAAGGAAGGGATGAGTGCTCTGCTTCGATATAGCAGATGTTGTGGGAATGGGGGACTGAAGTACCAGTGAGGCAAAGACAGAGAGTCTAATGATTGATAGAGTCTCCGAGAGCCGAGCTGCTGCAAAAATTTCCCATGTGATGTGAGTGTAACGACAGAGAGTTACGCAGATAAACCTCTGCTTCACTTTAATCAAAGAATCAACCGTCAGCTTTTATTTTGTAAAAAGATACACAAATATCATGAATTATAACATACTGTACAACCTTAATATTTCCTACATACTTCTAATTATTTAATTCCACTTACTGTTCACTAAAAAAACCCTAGATTTAGACACATTAACCTTTGTAGATCCATGATTAAAACTACAGGATGGGAAGCACAAAGAGAGACGGTGAATAACCATTAAGGGTTCATGGTTCACTACTTTCAGTACTGATTGAAGCCAGCAATGCCATTTCAGTTTTTAAAATTGCATAGTGTAACTCTGACTCTCTGTCTTTCCGTTAAAACTGAGGACAGAGCTCATCATCGGCAACAGTCGGGTTTCTTCACGCTCATAAAGAATATATTTCCTCCATGACAGTAAAACACATTGCAGGAGCCCTCTGAATCTCCTGCAGGTTCAACTCCAAACACTAACCACTTTTAGTGAAAACCTACTCTTAAAGACAAACTATAAATGGACCAAAATGGACTGACAACCTGTCAACATTACTACAAACTCTCCACATCCTCTCTTTAAACACATCTAAACACAGATCTGTCACTCCACTATTACATAATGAACTCCCCCTTTATTCAGGCCAGTACACTAACCTTGTCCAGTGGTTAACTAGAAGATTTACTTCTAGGACTGCAGTTATGCTGACTAAATAGACTCATGACAGTTTGGTCCACAAGGCTTACTGAGAAGACATTCTAAGAATTTGGCAACATCAGAACAGCCATTATTGCTCACTACTATAATCAATATTGAACTACTATGTCAAACGTGTTATAATTTGTGATAACTCAATAAATAAAAACCATAAGGGCAATGAAGAGAACAATCCTCCAACGAAGGATCTATCCTATCCTTTATCGACTGCCCTGCCTTGTAATTTTAAAGACAGTGATCCAGATCACTTTGGTGAGTAGTTCTGCTCTAACTGCTCACAAAGTTTTATTGACTTGAAAGTAGTTTGTTGTGTAATCTTGCAACAACAGACAGCAAACAGATGGCTTTGAAAACATGCCTATGCCACCTTGCCTGAGTAATCATTTCTCTTCACAGAGAAACCTACCTTACAACTTGCTTAAAAGCCAAAGCATAAAATAGATAAACTTAATTTATATTTTAGGCAGGTGAAGTTAAGAGTATTATGATGACATGAAGTATAATGCCATCTGCTTTGGAAGCTTTAAAATTCCAGATTACTAAATGATGACTCTGTTAATTGTGATATTCAAATGATGCTTTTGTGGCATATAAAAACAAGTAAATTAGATGTTCAGATTTGATTTGAAAAAACAAAAAACTATTGCTTGAGCGCAGACGGAAACATTACTTAACAACAAGACATCGACCATTACAGACAACAGGATGAATCTATTCCTCCAGTAAAGGAACTTCTAATCCATTTACTGAAAAGTGAATTTAAATATAAGCCGGAACTGCTGTGTTGCACTCATTACATGCATGACCAGCAGAAATCTATACATGCAGCTTTTCTGAAAAGCAAAAACCAGTTTCAGTAGAACAGCATTGTTATATTTCCTCCAGGATAAAATAAAACAGTAGTGCAAGCCACTGACTGATCTCCTGTTTGACTTAACCAAATGTGACTTTTTGTAACCATGAGCCAAGTGGCCAAACATCATTAATTTCATGGCATCCTCTACTCTTTACTGATATTTCCACTTTCACAACCTATTAGTAACTGAGCAGGGGCAGGCTTTGTTTTATGGTGTGAGTATGGCTGCCATGAACTGGACTAGGGGGGTATTATTCCTGCATTGATTGCTCATTGTGCTGGCTTTGTACTGGGTCCCGAAAGGGAAATTCATTAGCATGTGCATATTCTCTGTGGCATTTTGGCAGGGTGACAAAACAGTTATCCTGAAATGTTGCATTGGGAGTTAAACAGCCTTAGCTTGTTGGTAACCAGGGGACATCCCCTCTTGCCTTTAGATTTGTGTTCAATAGAATGTAAGAAGGTGTGGATGCTCTTTAAATTGATCCATGGAGAAGTGCTGTAGCTATAAACTGGTACATATATTCTTTCATGATAATTTCCTTGATAAAACCCATTAGCCATTTGAAAATCCCCACACTGTTGCAATTTCATCACGGCTGTTGATGAAATGAATTCACCCTTTACAGTCCTCAGTCTTCACCTCATAAATCTCTTTTCTTTGCTTTTCTTTTTTTTTGGTGGCTCAGAATTTAGAGTGTGTTGTTTACAGTTAAGAAGGTTGGTGGTTTGATCCCCAGTTTCTACATCTATATTTTATGTTGAAGTGTCTTTGGGCAAGATAAAGAAACACAAGTAGCGCCTTATGCATCCATTTGGGTTTGCATGTGTGCATGTGTCTGTGATTGCCGCTTGTAGTGCAGAAAGTGTTTCAAGTAAAAAACATTATATTACAGTCCATTTACCGTGGAGTAAACTAGGAAAGGGAACGCTGTTACTAGGTAACAAAGCAAACAAACGTGTTAGTGTAGTTACATGATTTAAATCTGCCGTGAGACCGACCGTCTCATAGCAAGAATGTCTGAACCTGAGAGACGCCTCTTTATTAGGTTAATTAGTGACTCTAAAATAATTTGCTGGTGTGACAATAAGTGGTTATCTGTCACTCTGGTAACATGTCAAGAAATAGCATTTTAAAAAAACTGATGACAGGGTGTGCCAGCATGAGAGAGTTGAGCCAAGGATAAAATAATATTTGTGTATTGAACACATGAAAATCACCAAATTACACAGGAACAAATTGTCACCAGATGAATGTTAAAATTATAAACTATTTGTATGTGTCAAAGTGGTAAAAGAATAATCCTTCCACCTGCGCAGCACTAAGCAGCTGCACTGTCATTCTACTGTTAGAGTAAAATGTAACTTACATGTACAATTATCTTGCTTTACTTAAAACCAAGACAATCCCATTTTTTTTTTAAATAAATAAAATACATAAAGAGTAAAAAGAGTTTGAAATTTACTGCAAAATTTACTGCAAAATTTCTACCACCATCATTCAGAATTTTGCATTCAAACTGCTTTTTTCTAGGATGAAATGAAGGCCAAATTGGAAAATTAAGAAATGTTTTAAATTCAACTAGCTAATGGGATTTTTCAAATTATTAGCTTCAGAGAGCCAAAGATGCAAATTTCTATTCTTGCATCCAGTTTTGAAACAGCATTTCAGTTTTCCGCTCCACTATGCCTGAAATATAACGGCCGGAATTTGCTGGTTGCTGTTGCTGCTGGTCATTACCTCAATAGATAACTAATCAATATCAAAGGACAATCCTGTATATTACCCCGAAGCAATTATCTGACTAACTGAAATGGAAATTGAAGTAACGTATTTCATTTCTGTTTCTTTTTTTTTTTTTTTTCCTC
>VUQG01034972.1:0-11952 GCA_015106755.1 Etia nguti
TAACAGAACTAAGAATCCACAGAACGGTGTCAGGCGTGTGCCCTGAGTTTGAAAAGTGACTACTGAGGAGTTCAAAGCGGAAAGACAAAGAGCCAAAACGAACAAAAATGAAAGCGTACAAGAAGGATTTGCTCTGCTCCATATCCCTGCCAGGTTACAGGCACTAACATTCAGAGATGCCAGGGTGTCTTTTAAGGGCACAGCCTCATGCACGCACCGCCGTTTAATTCCCCATCCAGGAAAAGTGTTTCTGGAAGGTTCCACTTTTCTGCACAAATCAGGGGAAATGAGCGAAAGCAACAAGACCCTCCAAGAAATGCTCGAGGTATGTCATTATGTCACCCACAAAGGAAGGTCTATTCCATTTAGGGTTGGAGCCACAGGCCATTTGGCCCACACACACACAAATCGCACCCACACAACTTTCAGCAGCCACGCACACAAACACGGTCTCATTCCTTTGCCAAATTGTAATGCATAAACTTTAACCCAAGAGCACACATGAAAAGAAAATGCCACTGCAAAACAGAGACCCTTGGAGGAGGCACTTGTTGACCTCTGGCCCCACGAAGCAAGGCACTGCGTCACTGCTCAGTGTGTGTTAACAGATAGGTGTCCGGTGCAGACTTGCTCGGGCCTAGAGCAGATGGAAAGATTTGTCATCTGCTGACCACAAACACTTGCAACACAGAAGTCAGTGTGAGCATCATCCAAGACATTTTTGGGGCGTTACCATCGGCAGGTCATCGAGCTGAAAGCAATCAGTTGTAAGTAACATTCATTACAGAGTCATTTCTGTTTGACGCATGAGTTTGTGCTGATTCCAACATATTTAAATCAGTTAATATTTAACAGGGATAATTTATCAGAAGATAAACCCTCTGCAGCCTCACAGTTAGGTCTGCAGACCTGCAAAGTCCCGAGCTCTCCTTCGTCTCTTGAAAGTCACTGATTACAATGTGGACATACTCAACAGGATTGTGTAGCAGCCAGGGTGCCTGAATCCCAAATCACCTTGAAGTGCTATTAGCACCTGTTGTGGTCATTTACACAGGCTGACAGCGGCCCCCCTGTCTGTTCGGCCCAAAAAATCTGTCTGCACACCAAACAACTGCTTTGTGCACCACGTTAAAACTCCCCGCTGTGCAGGAGGAATCAGCTTTTACACAAACCTGGCTCACAAGAGTGATGCATACATATAAAGGGACTGTATGATTACATGTGAGGAATATGTTAGTAGTAACTATTGCACATTGACTATTGCACAAATATATTTGTTCACCATCATTCTTTTTCAAAATTTCTAACTTCCTGATGGAGTGTATTTTATTATATTCTGTACCCATCAATCAGCGGCCTCTGTAACATTTCTTGCAAACAATAGCTGCTTTAGACCAACAGCATCAGCAGATGGTGAATAGTTTTGGTTTCTGGGGGGGGGGGCAAAGTACTGACAGGCATGGGCACCAGCAATGAGCCATGTATAAATCTATGAATCTGTACCTCAGAGCACTCTTGTAATAAATCTGAAAGGACAGATCAATAATGTTTCTACACAGGCTGACTTTTCCTTTAGAAACAGAAGGCAGGCCAAACTGAAAGCAACAGGTGTCTCACTTCCTTCCCAATAAATTGATTTAAATGCACTGAAACTGGAGTGGTGCGCCATCTCCCCTCATGTTAAATGACTGGATCCATAAGTTGTTCGCGTGAAGACGCCACCGCGGCTTACCTTCGCACAGACAGCGAGGAGAACCAGGCTAGTCGTCCACAAACAGCTCCCACTCATCATGGACGCAAACAAACTCTTAAGTAATTTGAAAGTGTTGAGAGACGACTCTGATCGCCCGCTCTCTGTCCCAGCCTGCCCCAGTCACTCGGGAAGAAAGAGGTCCGCTCGTCTCTCCGCGCTGCGCTCTGGCTCCAGTTTCCAGGAGAGCGAGAGAGGAAAAAGGTAAAAGTCAGCCAAGAGCGGACGGAGACAGCATGACAGTCCACGGTTGCTTCCAGATATTTTGTTCCCCCGGCAAACACGTTGCTGCTAAATTTATGTTTGCATACCAGGCGTGAGTCAGGAAAAGGGTCTCACCCACCTTACATTCTTAAAGAAACACACTCCCGGGTCGTTACGCGCCGATGTGAAGCTCAGCGCAAGACGCGTGCAAAGCTGAAGTGATGCTTTTATGGCTGTGCGTTATGGCTGACTTTCACCGAATGGATGGCTTGCGTTAGATCATTTGGACTAAGCTCTTTCCCCCCTGAATGTTCACCTGTGTTCAGAAGTGTTTGTATTGAAACTTAAACCAATGGTTAAATAAATCATGCGCAGAGACATTCAACAGGGGACTCAACCTTCACGCTGAAAACTTTAACTCCAGCTTCTTTTCAACGTTAATCCTAATTTTAAGGCCGTGTTCATATCCAGTCTCGAGTTTAGGAAAGGTTGACCTCAGTTCAGGGACAACTTCAAACCCATATAGACTTTTTAGACACATGGTTGCTTCATTGTAGCAGAGCCCTAACAGCTCCCTTGTTACATCAGGGGTTGGGATGTTTGCTGCTTTTTAATTATTCAAAGAAATGAGCCATCCTGAAGGTAAAAGAGCACAACAGAGGTCCACTCCTCTTTATTAAACCCCACAGATCATAGATCCACAGGCTCAAGCTGGAACGTGGGCCCTGTGCTGTCAGCTGTGCGCCTGTTAAGGATTGTGCCTCCTTTATCACAGCTTTAGATTTAGTCACAAGTATGAAATGCATTAGTCTTTCAAGTTAGGCATCCCGTGCTGCCAACCATGTGCCATTTAAGGTCAGGAAGAGTTTTATCTAAATCAGGCTCGCACTGCTTAAGAACTGAGATCAACCAGATGGAATGAGACGTTCATAGGCCTGGCCTTTGCTGGCATATGATTGAAATCTGAGGTTGTTTCTGGTTTAGCCTGATGAGACCCATGTCATTGCTTTAATGACTCATTTAAACTAGGTCATATTTTTTGTGGAATTTGATATAGGTCTGTTGTATCCTTGGATATGAACGTCACATACTTTCTTAATGTATGTCCAACCTGGGGTCGGATATTAACCCAAACAGATAAAATTAAAGTTGGACCGGACAAACAGTAAAATCACTGTGGAGGGCATTTTGACATCACTTTAAATGTTTTTTTGGTTGTTTTTTTTACTGACTCAGAAAAGAGCCGCAACGTGTTCCACTTCAACAAAGAAGGAATTTTGTTTTATAATTGATGGCTCGGCTGGCAACTCCTCTTCCGTTTGATCCCGTACCTTCATTAAAATGAAAGACACTCTCATCCTTTGAAGCCTAGCCCGCAGTGGTGGGGCATTAAGGCTCGCTTGTCGCTTTTGAAGATGTCCAGGGCCACCGTAATAACAACGTTCCTAGAAAATGTCATCTGTCCTCGGCCGAGCTTTAAAGGGGCTGGGGGAAATGCCCCCAGAGCCAAAAAAATAGCACAGGTATGTATGGTATGAGCTACCTGAATTGCTGCCTGACACGCAGGCTTAAATTCAGCTTAATCTCTATTAAAACACCGAGCACAAGAATGTAAATGTTTATTTCCACAGAAGAATGAGAGAAGGGGAGGGGGGGGGGTTACCTGAAGACTTTGGTGGGAGTTGAAATCATTTCCTTCTCCACCTCTGGGTTAAATGATCATCCTTAATAGCTGCTTGAAACTGTAATCCTACCTGCTCATGTCTTACAAAGAGGAAAGACTCCAGGGCGTCCCGATGAACTCTGACCACCCCTCTTGGTACCCTAAGAGCAGCGCAGACACCCCACAAAGTCAGACCAAGTGGCAGATAATGCTCGGAGATATGAATAGTTTACATTCACTGTGACTGGTGGTGCATGGCTAAGCTACGTCCTCATGTTACTCTCATTGATGGACACATTCACTGGGATCCCTTGCTCAAAGCTCCCATCAGCAGAGTTGCAAAATCACTGCCTTGGGGCGCAAATGTATTTTTAGAGGCTGTACATGCTTTAAAAAGGCATCTGTCAGTCGTTTGCTCAACAGATCTTACAGGACTTCTCTGTGTGGGAAGACAAATAAGAGGCCGAAGGAGCAGCTAATCACAGTCTTTTAGCTGGGGTCTTTTGTTTGAATGCAACGATGTCCTGAATGCTCAGTGACACTTTTTTTCTTGCTTCTGGGCGTTTTTAGAAGCACCTATTACGTTCCATGAACACGCAACCGGCATGACTTTACGAGCACAAAATGGGGCCACAGTATGTACAGTACATGTATGTGTGGGGTTTTCCTGGCTAAACACACTCAGAGAAGGTCAGCACTCAGCATATGACTAACCCGGTTGTCTCACTTTAGCTGACGCCAACTTTTAGGTGTTTGATCAGTGATATTTGGCCGGAGAGTCAAAGAGCTGCGTTTCACATGTGTTCAAAGAGAGGGGAGGAATTTGCCAGATACCACGGAGAGAATATGCCCTTCACAGGACACCAGATAGGTTGTTTTTGTGCATTAAAAAAATCAGCGTGCTGGAAGTATAGTATATGTTTTACTGATCTTCAAGGTGGGGGATTAGACGAGACAGCCGACACCTTTTTGCTATTTACAGTAGGCATCATACAGTAAATTTAGAGGCTTTAAGCTGGTAGAAACAGCTTTTCAGGCTGTCTCCTAAAGTCGTAAAACCTTTTTTTTAAGTAGCCTGTGAGTATGATTATTACTTACTAGACAAGATAAGAGCAGAATCATTCTAAGAACTTCCCAAAATGTCAAACTTCTGCATCATAGAGCACATAAACTCATGTTTTGTGGCTCCTGGTTTCCAAACCCCCCTCTGCACGCAGTTTAACGCCACTTGGTTGTCTCATCAATCCTGATTGCCTTTATGGCTCCGTGGAATTTGGCACGCTATCGGTCCGTGTGTGTTTGTACGTGTGTGTGCTCATGCTTGAGACTCCAAAGGAAACGAAAGCCGTTGCCATTGCTGGGCCTCAGCGTCCCGGGAATGCCGGGCCCGCTAAGGGTACAGTAACCTGTCTGTCTGTCTGTCTGTCTGTCAGCGCAGATCTGTTTCAGACTGCAGGCGTTGACTTCCATCGGGCATGTTGTGTTCACTGCATGCTGTCTGAGGGCATCATGCCACAAACAACCAGTCAGAAATGTTGACAGTGGGCAAAACCCTCTTTGCGCTGCAGCCAGTGATCAGTCAGCCTGCCTGAGAAAATGAGGGCATTGGGGTTTTTTTTCTCCTCTCTTTCTTTCTCTTTTGGGAAGTATCTAACTACATATAAATCTTGGCTTACAGCCGAAGCTAAATATGCTGCTGGATGAATAGTCAAAAAATTTGCTTGAACAGCTTAGTGATGAATAACGTTGGCTCGGGTACAATAACATTAGGGCACCATACCGCATACATCCAGCATATCCAGTTTTCTGATGAAAACAGTAACCTGTGATACAGTATCTGATGTGTCCTCATCAGATTTTCCATGGATATTACAGCTCAGCAAACACAATCAAGCAGCTATTAGAAAAGAGACAGAGCAGCAGAAAATGACATTTCTGATGTAGATGAGTGTGTCTTTTGTTTCAGTAAATCTGCTACAGCCCCGATGCTGGCAGGAGACATGAATTGTGTTATTTAGGGCAAAGTGGATGAAATATCTATGGGGAATGGGAAAATAAGTGGAAAAGCATATTTTCACCTTCTCTTTTGTCTTTGTGATAGTTTGTCTCGTTTTAGCGCTCTAACACCCAGGCACTGATTTTACTCATGCTGAGCATTTTTTTCTCAGTTCTTAAACTACTTTCAGAAAGAATCTGCCTGGCAACAGCTTTCTCTATTCATCTATCCATTTTACACCCATCAGTCTGTTGTTTAAAACACGTATTTAAGTCGGGGTTGTTGGGTGTTATCCTTGCTATTGTTGGGTTAGACACAGGGTACATCATGGCTGTATATATATTTATATATATATAAACACTATAAGTCCATAGAATACCACTAACAATTTCATCATACCCGTATAATTTGAATTTTTAATTATAATCCACACTTTGCAGTTTTTCACCTTTTTTTAAATCAAATAATCAAAGTTTGAAAACATTCATCACTGAATAAAATGGGGTAAAACTATGACTTCCAGTTAGTATACATGGCATGAATATGGTTATAAAAGTACCTGTAAACACTAGAACGTCCTCAAAGTTGGACCTATGGGCTACGTAAGTAACTTTACATCATGAAATATACAAAAGTTCAGAACGAACTGACAGAGGAACTGAAAAATCAGATGGAGAGTTTTCAGAGAGTTGGAGAAGGATACAGTGAGATCAGTGAGCAGCCAAAACTCAGTCGAAACACGGTTGCAGCAGTAATTATGTTGTGTAGACAGCCAGTCTACCTCTTATCAGCGCTGCAGTAACTATCCTCTGCCATGGCCACTGCAGTGCACTGCTCGCACCATATTAGCTTTGAAAAGCAGACGGGGCCGTGCCTTTCGACTTGGCACATGGGTTATCAATGGAAATGAGAGTTTGTGTGACACTGCATTACGTCATCCTCTCTGGACAGAGTCCAAGCCAAGAAACCTTCCTTTCTCTTCAGCACAAAAGTGCCAGCATAAACTTTACTGAAGGTGAAAAGAATACTGACAAATATGAAGAAGAACAAATATGACGAATTTTGATGGTAACATGAATCCCTCAGATATGCAGAAACCCTGGCTGACAAGGTGACTCCCATAATCCCCCAGAAGGGCTGAATATTCTAGCATGGCAACAACACGCTGCCAAAATCAGAGAGAGCTTCGGAAGA
Organism: Etia nguti; assembly: GCA_015106755.1. Taxonomy (NCBI): domain Eukaryota; kingdom Metazoa; phylum Chordata; class Actinopteri; order Cichliformes; family Cichlidae; genus Etia; species Etia nguti. Next base: position 6,808 of record VUQG01034972.1, read on the forward strand.
AGAAAAAAAATCTTGAAAACTATGATTTGGCCAGTTATGTTGTCTGACATGAATCCAACAAGACACCTTAGGGCTACGTAAACACAAAGTAAATATAAAGCCTCCAGAAAAGAGCTGCTTATACATAAAGGATGGCAGAACATGCTTCTAGAAATGTGTGCACTATCAAGATCCTCAGTGATGAGGAGGATGGAGTCTGTCATTAGAAACACAGGGGACATATCAAGTACAGAAAATAGAAAGATTAGAGCTCAGTGATGAAACGTGTTTGGCCGTCTTACTGCTGTGGAGCGCCACCAAGAGAAACTAAACCCCTCCCTTCAGCTTGGAGATAATGAAAATGCTGTAAGGTTATAACATAATTCAAATCCTTTGACATTTAAGGAATATACTTTAATGTATACACAAAAGCAAATTACATCAGAATCCTGTTTCCTTCTGGGATTAACTTTTAACCTTACCCCACAGGTTAGAGCCTCCTCTGACCTGCTCTAATACCAATCAAAGCACATCGTTCTGTTTGTACAGCATTAAAAGACTTTCATCTTTAGAGTAAAGAACAAATTGTACTACATCTCTAATACACGCTTGGCAAATTTGTCTAAAAGGGAAATGTGGGGGGCTCACTGGGAGACTCTGTTTAACCTTGGAACGTGATATGTCTTAAAGTATTAATACTGTACTACCAAAATGTTGCAGTGATACAGCTGAGAGTCTGTGGCGTTGGGATATGCGGGGTTTCAGGCAGCTATACTAGCCCGGTTCAAAGAGATGTTGCAACATCGCAAGCGTGGGCTGAGGAGGGCTGAATCAGAGCAGCTTTGAGAACAAGCCTTAGAGCTTTAAATGTTTGGCTTTAAAATTTGGATGATTTTTTTTTTTTTTTATCTATCTGGATTTAGCTACTGACTCATTAAAATCAGTTAAAAAATGAATGCTGTTCACTTATACGTGATAGCTGGATGAAAAAATCTAACTCACTAAATATAGTTTTGCAGCAATTTCTATAAACACATGAAAGAAATGAACACTGAGGCTCCATCTTTGACCGCATATAAAGAGACCTCATTTTGCTTTTGTTTCCTTGTTTAATGAACTTTTACGGCTTCCCCTTATTAAAGTATGAATCATCTTAGTTAGCTGCACTTACGTTATAATTAGTCAGGTGTTTTGCACTGCTTTCAGGGCATGCCAGGAAACATATGTGCTTGATATTGTGTCAGAACATCGACATTCGCGTGACTCATCTCTTTTATTTCCTGGAATACATTTTTTTTTTTTTTTTAAAAGAGGAGTTATGAATGGCAAACACTGATGCTCGTGCAACACTTAAGCACTGCAGGCCAAGGACCTCACAGTGTCCTGTACTGCTCAGCACAGCCTTGGCTACCCACAGAGACCACCTGAACAGAGGTCTGGTTGGGTCCATGCCTTCTGCTGACGACGTATGTGTGAGAGAGGAAAAGAAAGGCAGAGAAGGAGAGGCGGATGACAGACAGCTTGGCCTGGCTGTCAGCTGCCACTCGGTTCCCATTATGACTGCTCTCGTGTCCAAACCTCGTTCTCTCTGGTTTCTTCAACTTTCTGCACGCCTCAGGTGCTGCTTTGGAGGCCAGCTGACAGAGAGACTGCAAAGGAAAAGCCTGGAGAGAAAGCAGAAATGAAGCAAGGGCCCATTTCCCACGTTGTTCTTGGCTCCCATCTGCCTCCGAAGACTTAAGAGAACACTTCCAAAACAAAGAGATTGTCTGTGTAGGTGCCCAAATAGCCAGCCCACGCATGTATGCACACTTGCACACAGACAGAGACGCACTCACTCTCTGGGACATAAAAAAAATGTTTTTCTAATTCCTTCTAAGTGCCTATTTAAGCAGCTGTTTTCTGTAAACACTGGCCCGGACGGCACAGCGAGGACATTGGGTTTTAGATCATTCTCAATTATATTATAATTACGAGGACTCGCCGTGGTTGTCAGCTACGGCACCCAGAAAATATAGCTGTGAATCGCTGCCTCTTTGCCAGCACAAACAGCCGGCCCGCTAATCCCAGCACGGCTCTGTGAAAATGCTCTGTGATGGGATACTGTTGAAACATGGTGGGGTCATGTGGGACCGTGTTGGAGCCACACGAGGGAAAGGCCCCATTGTCTGACCTGCCATCTGACCCATTCAAAGTATGTGCTCATTGGCCACCTCTGCAATTATATCTGTGCCTCACAGGTCAACAACCAAAGCAATAGCCTCCCAACTATGAAATGTGAGACCTCTTTTTTTTCCTCCCTCCTCTCTGAGAAAATCATTACTGAAAATCATCATTAAGGTGGGAGAAGTGGGGGTCCGGGTGGGGCCCTGCTGGAATGCAGAGGTTATAAAGTTCAAAAACCAGGCTGTAAATATTGACCTTTTCTCACATTTTATTTTAACCGTGTAGTTTTGGCCACACAATGGGAAATGTAGAGGGTTTGCTTAGATCTCCTGTCTAATGAGCCAGACTCATTATTTGAGGATCACATCTGACAGGTGCGCAGAGCCCTGCTCAATAAGAATTTTGTCCATGATGTTGCAGTAAATCAGCAGTCGCTGCCCTGCTAAACGCAAATTGTCCGTGCAGATCCACTGCTTATTAAAGCCTGAAGTAATGGTTATTTCAAGAGGGTAGGCATCATTTTGTTAAAATGTCATTTATTTCTGCGTGCGGGACCTCTCCGGCTCCGGGGCTGGTTCGAAGCTGGAAAGCAGATCCAAATTTAGCAGCAGGGCTACAAAAGTTTATGTAGCTATTTCTGCCCCAGATGGAGAGGTTCTCCTGTAAATTCACTCAGCAAGAGTAAGGACAATATTTAGTCCACCTCTACTTTATCGAGATGACGACAGCTCAGGGAATGTCTTTTGTGTATGTGTTTGCCTGTAACAATAAGTATTAGGTTGCCAATTTTGCACATTTAAGAGAAGACTGTAATTCTAAACAGAGCAATAGTGGTATGCTTTAACCTGACTCAACACAAGCAGCAATAAAAGATAATGGGTGCCTTTTAGCAAACAGCTGCATGACTGAGGTATCATGTCCGAAAATAGACTAGAAGTGACTTAAACACAGATAGAAATCGCTATTCTTTTTGTAACGTTAGCCTAAAGCTGCTAATCTTTTTATATGGAGAGTAGACAGTGGTGACAACCTACCTATGTTTGTGGAATAAAACATACTTATTGGTTTGCTATCCTTTTCTTCTGCTACCTTTTCAGCACCAAACAGCAGATGATAGTGTAGCATTTAGCAGCTAACAGTTCAGGGGTCCCTCAGAGAGAATAGAAATAAACTGAGAGAAGTGTGAATATTGAATATAACTTTTTTTTTCTTTTTTTCTTTTTTTCAAAAATATAATTGGGGTTATTTATGTTCTTTTAATCTTTGAAATAAAACTCTTAAAAATGTTCATGTTGGTTAGCGTCTGTTGGAAATTGAAGGTTGAAGGATAATCTGCCGATGCTGTATATTCAAGCAGTTTCTGCTGCCCCCATGTGGCCAAACAGGCAACCAGCAGCCTATAACTACATAATCAAGGCCTTTGTTCTAAAACGAAGTGTTTTTGAACAGTGTTTTCCTGAACTCATTTTTTCCCTTTTACTTTATGAAAGTATTTTTACTGAAATAAAATTATGCCCGACACTAAAAAAAAGATTATATCCCCTAAATATACAAAATCAAAGGTTTGTTTAATAAAATAATTAATCATTAAGGAAAATATGCATAGTATAAATTAAACTTACACCAATTAACTACATTTAATTTGACCAGATTCCATTCGATTTTATATTTTACATTGTTATTATGTAACAAAACACGTGATTAAATTACTTAAAGTCAGCATTTTAGGTCTAAATATTTTTGAGTGCACAGGAAATAATAATTAATATCAAATTCCAAAGTGTACCTGGGGAGTAAGAATGAGTACAGTCACCATATGAGCAAAACATCTATTAAAAACAATGCATTTTTTCAGAGGGCATTTACGGGTCAGTCTGGGGAACTCAGTAATTTGAAATTCAAAGCTTCAAATATGTATTTAAAGAACCCACAGTGCACTGTCTGATTGACAGCAGCAGACACCTATTGGCTGGCACTGTGTGGCAGAAGGTGTATTTAAATTGGCTGCTGTGCTCGAGTGTAGAGTGAACCAAAGCATACCACTACACCAAAGACATGTCACTTCCTTTCTCCTTCGCTTTAAAGCCCCATCTCTGCCTCTTTCCCTTGTGATCTAAACAGCATGAAAGTTCAGCCACTCTCCCACTTTTCTTACTGTCTGTACTCTTTCTTCACGCAGTGCCTCTAGCTGTGTGTGATATGGAGGTGTGACACTTTCCCAGTAGCCCACAGGTATCTGTTACCCAGCCGGGAGTCTTGGCATGCTGCCCGCAGCCCTACCTGTCTCTGAGGGCACAATAGAGGGATCCCATGTGAGGATCTTCAGTCTCCTCCTGCCAGACTCTGTGCCCTCACTGCCACAACTGATCGTTCTTTTCATGTCAGCTGAGAGAAGCAGCAGACTTGGCTCATTACCAGCTCTTCCCTCTCAAGCTATCAACATGTCTGTTGAATACCTGGGGTTTCAAATGACTAAGATAAGATAAGATAAGATAAGAATAACTTTATTTATCCCGAGGGAAATTCTTTTGTCATATACATGCTCAAAGCAGCAAGAGAGACAGAGGAACAGATGAATAAGATATACAATATATACAATAAAGAATAGTAGTATACAGTAATATACAGAAGGATAGTGCAAATATAGTATCAAATAACTCTAATGAAGTAACAATATAACTATATGCTGGAGAATAAATAACTTAACTATCAGTGCAGGTGATTCTAGAAAGTGACATTGTATTGTGCAATTGAATAAAGGGAGTAGCAGCGTATGATGGGGAGATGAAACAAATATTCAATAAGGTACTGATGGGTGACATTGCACGGTCTGAAAGGGAACAGAATAACATTGGAATTAGTCTCAGGAAAATCACCTACAGAGTGAGGAAGAGTTGTACAGTCTTATTGCCACCGGTACAAAGGATTTACTGTGGCGGTCAGTTCTGCATTTCGGAGCGATGAGTCTTTTGCTGCATTTGCTCCGATGGTCCATCATGG
>VUQG01034974.1:0-16150 GCA_015106755.1 Etia nguti
GGGTCCATTGTCTGGTCGCGATCTTCTGTCATGGTCTGTGTGCAGGTAGGCAGGAAAAGGACCCAAACGCAAACTCAAAACACAGAGGCAAAACTTAAATTCCGAAATGGCAGCTTTATTGCTGGAAACTAGGAGAACTTAACTAAACTTGAGGACACAAAATACACTAAGCAGGCAGAACACACAGACATATCTGAGGGATAACGAGGGGAAAGAGCCACAGGAGGAGAGCACAGCTGGGAGTGATTAGGCAGGACGAGACAGGGGAAGCAAAACTAGAAACACTGACACGAGACACGGACCTTCAAAGTAAAACAGGAAACACACTGACTGAACTCTAGACATGTAAACCTAACAGCGACTGGGGAGACAGAACATAGGAACCTGAAACATGATAGAGAAAGGCACAGTAGACACAACATGGAACATAGGAATGTCACAGTGGAAGGGTAAAACTAAACACGATGAACACAGGAACACAAGACCTCTTCAAAATAAAACAGGAAACATAAGACGCAGACATGACAACCTGAACTTTGACGACGTAAGACAGACATGAAACACATGAAGGGCAAGGGAGACTTAACAGGGGTGGAAGACACAAGGGGAATCTAATAAAGAATTATAACAACCTAGGCATGATAAAAAATGAACTTAGAAAACCTGAAGGGCTTAAACATAAACCATAAACTAAAACTCAAAACGCTGGGCCAAAAGGACCCAGAACCGTGACACTTCATTTCAGCCATTTCAACTTGTGGTGTTGGGGATCATGTCAAAATTCATGGAATTATGAATGCAGAAAAGTATTGTCAAGTTGGCAACAGCTTCATTTTTCAGTATGTCAGTGATCCCAAACACACTGCCAGTGCAATAAAAGCATACCTTGATAGAAAAACATAGAATGCAACACCATTAGGTACGAATTGGTCTCTCCAGAGCCCAGAGCTCAACGTTAGTGAGGCAGTGAGTGATCATTTTTACAGAAAACAAACAAAAAGAAGCCAACATCCAAAGAAGAGCTTTAATTGTCCTTCAAGAAGCCTGAAGAGCTATTCGTTAAGTCTGCTAAAAAAATTACAAGAAAGTTTAGTCTAGTGGTAAATGTTCCTCCTGCACATTGTTATTTCCTGGGCGAATTCAGCATATTACGCTGCTGACATATCAGAACAGTGCAGGTGTTTCAAATGCCCTGAATATCATCCTCTGCAATGGAACAAAAGCCTGGCCAGAAAACCAAAACATTCATAAAATCTCTTACAGTAAAAACAAAAAATAATTAATTAATTAAATAAAACCTATTTTCATGCTTGCAGTACTGCTAAGAAAAAGATGCACCTTTTTGACAAATTGTGTTTGAACAATGCTCAATTTAGTATAAATTCTGGTTCCTCTGGTGGAAATTCAGGTCAAGAGATCAGTTCTGTCACTGGCTTTCATTGTGGATTACAAGATAAAGTGGAGATTTAAACCAAAGTTTAAAAAAGGTTTTAAATCTTGTTCATAATGCAGAAAAAAACAAGCAGTCATGTTAAAACTTGGTCCAGCACTAACTTTGGTGAATATACAAGACTGTTTGTCCTGAGCTTCCTGTGCTAGCAGTAGTTATATAGAAGTGTAGCTAGTTCCCCAAATTGTCTTTTCAGCCAATATAGGGTGAAGACCATGTAGAAGATTTCAGGAGACAGGCAGTTACTCTAGAGAGCTGTATAGGGCCATATAAGGTCCTTAACCTGTCAGTAGAATGGGTATCTGCTCCTTTGTGCCAGGAGGAGGAGGATGAATACTGCCAGAACCCTGCAAAATAATCTCCAGAAGGCCACTGGTGTGAATGGATCTGACCAAACAATCAGAGACAAACTTCTTGAGGGTGGCTTGTCCTTTAGTAGGCTTTATGCTCACTGCCCAGTACCATGGAGCCCGACTGGCATTTGCCATAAAATATCAGAATTGCCAGCTCCACCACTGGCACCCTGTGCTTTTCACACATCAGAGCAGGTTCAGCCAAGCACATGTGACAGATGCAAAAGTCTGGAAAAGCTATGGAGAACATTATGCTGCCTGTAACATCGTTCATCATGACCATTTTGGTTTTGGATCAGTGTTGGTCATGGGAGGCATATCCATGGAGGGACACACAGACCTCTGCAGGCTAGACAAAGGCACCCTTATTGCCATTAGGTATCACGATTAAAGTCTTGTACCCATTGTTAGACACTAAACTGGTGCAGTGGGTTCTGGGTTCCTCCTGGTGAATGACAATGCCCAGCATCATGTGGCGAGAGTATGCAGGCAGCTCCTGGAGGCTGAAGAATGTATACTAGCTGTCACTGCCAGGTTGTACCTCAGACTGTGCAGGAGTTCAGTGATGCCCTGGTCCAGATCATGGAGGAGTTCCTCCAGGACACCATCTGTGGTCTCCTGGAGGAGTTCCTCCAGGACACAATCTGTGGTCTCATTAGGAGCATGCACCAACATTATCAGGCATGCATACAAGCACATGAGGGCAATACAAACTAGTACCATTTTGAGTTGCTGCAGTGATATTTTAGCAAAATGGACTGGCCTCCTCATCGTTTTCATTGTTCCTGACACACTGGCCAGTCTATATCAGTATCCACATCCAGCATGATTTTTTTTTTCCCCCAAGGAGATGTGACGTGTTTTTCTTAGGATCTGATGAAAGCGTTCCTTTAATTTTTTGGGGCAGTGTGTACATGTGTGTACATATATGAAAACAGATATAATTTTGTCAAACATTAAAGCTGGAACAAAGAGATTGTGACAAAGAAGAGCTAAACGTTTAAAATACCAAACAATGGGGCAGTTTTGCCCAACCCTCATTTCACAGACTCTTAGTCCGCTCTGAGAGCTTTGATTGACGTGTCATGCAGTGGGTTTCTGTGATCATGTTCAGTGGCTCAAATTAAATTCCCCGCAGCCACACTGGTGCCGTTCTGATCAAGAGTTTTAAAATCTAGGGCTTTTATTTAATCTCGAAGCTGCATTGTGAAACGGGTTCCTGGCACGGCATGGCGGTCGATTGATGACTAATTGCATTCATTGGGATTCATTGGGATTCAAAGGGATTTAAACATTTGGTGTCAAAAGCGCTTGCTGACCATTTCCTGCTGGTGTGCCTGGCCCACCATTTTGTGTCAAAATGCCAACCAGTGAATAGACACAAAGTCGAATTTTGAGCCAAAGTGCTGTCTAAAGCCGTTACACTGAATGACATTATGTCAGATAGTTTGCAGTCTAAGAGCTCCGTGAGCTTTTTTCCTATCCCAGTTCTTTCTTACACACGAATACTCATCTATAAAGAAAAAAAAAATCTATGTGCTGACACTATTCTGTACATTTGAGTGCTGAAAAATGCTTAAGGGGTTTGGTATTTGTTTTTTTCAAATGTGCACTTCATATTACACACACACACAGAGATACAGTAAATATCTGGTCTGTCACAGTTGCAGCGAGTGTGTGTGTGTGCTTGTGTGTGTGCCTGTGTCTCCTGAGGCTTTCAGAATGCCCCCACATCGATTTCCTCTCTCCTCTCTCTTGCTATCATCTTGCATTTTGCCCCACAGCACACGTTTAGACACACAATCCAGAAATTACTCGCACGCACACTCACACACACATAAACACACACATAATCTTTGCCCTCTCGTTGGCGCGAAAAAACTCTATCTGCTGCAATCCAGTCAGGGCATGAAATGACTAGCATTAAGCTGGAATAGCATGGTTGTGCCATTCCAGGAGCCCAAAGCACATAAACACACACTCAGTCATACACACTTTAAACCCTTGGACAAAACACACATTACTGTGACCTCAGCAGGCTCAAAGTCACAAGGTGGACTCTATTCATTTTCGAATCTTAATAGGAAGAAATAGGCATAGGCACATTTGAGATTTATTCAGAATCGTAGCCTTGTAACTAGACTGAGAACAGATGGAAAGATCCCTAAATTTAAAAAAAAAATTGACTTCTGGGATGTTTTGTGGCTCAACCGTACACATGTGCCAAATTTCATATTTTTAAAGGCTGCAGCTAATAAATGTACTTTCCAGCTGGAGACATCTCCTTCCAAAACTGTATAATTGTCTGTTTTTCATGTGAAGACCAGACATTTACGGTTTACATATGGAGTATAGGAGTGTGCTGTGCCGCTTTTGTCACATGTCAGACTTGTTAAAGCAATATCTACTTAGGAGAAAAGCAAGCTGCCACCACTAAGAATATTTTTTCAGCCTCTTCTTCAGTGCTCAGTCAAAAGTTAATCTTAATCTCGCCATATCTGTTCTCTGCGCACGCTGAGAAGTAGTCAGCATTCTTTGTATTGCGAGCACTTCCTTTTTTTGCTGATAAAAATGACTTTTTTCTTTTCCCAGCCTTTAAGAAGTTCCTTTAAATCTCACTTCAGCCTCTACAGCAGCAGGTTTGCTATGCCACTTAGGGTTGGCTAACACTTAAACCGAGCCTCCATCCCCCCAAAAAAACAAAAGGTCCAGCCCATTCTAACCAGCCCTCAAGTAAAAAAAACACAGAGCAAAAGGCTAACAAAGCAAACGAGAGAAACAACAAAGAATTTACCAGTCTAACAGAAAAGCGATCGAAGAGATAATGCACTGCCAGCCTTCTGAAAAAAAAAAGAAAAAGATGAAGAACAGCAAAATTGAACCTCACATTAGACAAACGCACGAGCACACCCACACAAGCAGTGATCTTTCACACAAAGACGTTCAGTCGCTTTCACTATTTATCATCATTTGGTTGTGCTGTGCTGAAGCATAATTTAAAACTTGGCTCTTTCGGCCTCCATATTAAAAGATTAATAGAAAAACAAATAGCAAAAATAAAAATCTAAGCAGCGCTTTTTTTTAATTTTTATTTTTTTTAGGCCAACATGCAAAGTGTATGGACACAACACAAATATTACATTTACACACACACAAGCATTTACACTAGTTACATCCATCATGGCTATGCAAATAGATGAGGCGAGCTTTGTGCTCTGAGGGCACTTTAGTTTTATTCGCACCCGTTGACAGGAGGTTGTAGGGCATACATCTTGGTTTGTAGTGGCACTAAAACAACACACAAATTATCAAACACACACACACGCATCTCATATATGACGTTCAGCATTGTTGTTGCAGCATTACTAAAGCTTTGTTTCTGCTGGGGTATTGTGATATATGTTTGGCCGTCTTTCACCATTTAAAATAACTGATGTCTCTCCTCCCTGCCCCGCGGACTTGTTCTGTGCATACAAACATCATTAATTCAGTATACTAAAGGCTGTCAGAGGCCTTATACTGTGTGTCTGTTTGTGTGTGTCTTTGCTGAGGTTGGTGTGTTTGTGTATTGCTGGTGTTTAAATGATGGAGCACTATTTTTTTCATTAAATTCACCTGATAGGTTAATGTGCTCAGCACATTCAGGCTTTTGCTTGAATCATTTCATTAAATATTGTGTACGAGAAAGGGGTCAAGGAAAAAATTAAAGAAGGAAGAAATTATATATGGGAAGCCAAAGTTACAGGTGTGTCTGTAAAGGCAAGAGAGTAAACAGAAGCATAAAGAAACAACCAATAATGGGAAAGTTTGAACCAAGTGAGCAAAGAGAAACAAAAGAAAAATGAGGGTACAAACAAGCAGGACAGGAAGGAATAAATGGAAATGGATAGATTTCATGTAGAAATGATACCAAAGGCCAAAGAATGGAAGAGTCACTGAAAGATAAAGGATAATTAGATGAAAGCAATATGAAAAGGAGAAAAGGGCCAGAGACATTGATTAAACAAAGGAAAAGAAGTAAGCTCATTTCCCCATTGACTACAGTATAAATTTATTCACTCTTAATATCTGAGCCTAATGAATCTATAATAGAACGGTAACATATCAAGCTATTTATCATCACTCGGGCTGCAGCACACTGGTGCCAATACCCACCATATGCCACCATCCAGGATATAAAGATTTTATACATCAGTCTCCAAACATTAAGGAAAAGTCCATTTGGCTTTTAATACATCAATTTCGAATGGTCTTTCCAGCAGCAAGTCTAAAAGACTCCTTTAACATTTTGCTGAGGCATTCAGTTAACACATTGTCTTTTATTTAAAAGCTAGAGAGACTTTGCATTCTCCTGTATTTAAAAATGTGTGTGTGATAAGGTTTATTATGTGTGACTTGTGGAGTCACTCACATATTCACAGAGTATCGATGTGCAGATGCAACATTGCAGACAGATTCAAAGCAGGACCAGGCAGTGACACACGATGCCAAAACAGTCAAAACTAAAATTTACTGAAGTCAATCACACACAAAGGTAGTTCAGAAGCATCAATGAACATTTTACCTGATCATGGCTATAAAAGGTAGACCGGTGCCCCCTTTTGGTCTACCGAGATAAATTAGACTATTAAACTACAGAAAAGCACTAAAACTTTATGACAACCTACCGTCTCATGGACACACACAATCAAATCAACTCAACTGAAGATAATGAAAAATTAATCTGGTAGATAAACAGGAACGTCTTGCACTGTTCGCTCTTTTTTTCTTTCTTTCTGGGGAACCTTTCCCTTCCTGACATGTCTCTCCAACTCTCAAGCAAAAGTAAGTTAACCTCTCAAAGAAAAACATCAGGGAAACTGCAGCAATACGACTTTATGTCACAAAAAAAACCAACCGTTCCTGGCGGTCGGTGAGATTACTCCTGTGCAAAAGCTGTGAGCAGTCATGTATTGCAAAGCTGAAATCTATACAAGCCAAATGAGTGGCCTTGAAATAAATGAGCCATTAGATTAGAAATTTAATGCATATCTACCTACAAAATGGACTACAGCAGAACAGGGGATGCTGGGTTTTACAAAGCTGTGAATGTCTTTTTTTCTTTTCTTTCTGCAGCTCCTAAGGTGGTCTCCTTCTCCTTCGATGTCGGAAATGGACCAGTGGAACTGACCGTGCATTCAGCTACACCCCTCAATGACGACCAGTGGCACCGTGTAATGGCCGAGCGTAACGTGAAAGAGGCTGTCCTTCAGCTGGACCAGACGTACAGGACGTCCAGGCTTGCTCCCGCGCAGGGACACACACGACTCGAGCTGTTCAGCCAGCTCTACGTGGGTAAGACACACACACTCGCTAGCACATCATCCGAACAACCCTCGTGTTCAAGACCGACTCGTGTACACACATTTGATTGCAATTTGCACATTTAATATCCGCTTTGCGAAGGACGGACACTCACACAACAATTATGAGCTCTTAAGTGCGGAATCCAAACACTCCAGCACACATCATCCATGTAAATGTAATTGGATTCAACTGTTAATTAAAAAACTTTCTGTACTGTCTGTTTTGTTGCTTTTCTTTTCAATAATGCTGCTGCCCTCAGATACTAACAACCTCCGTGAGAACGTCTGATTGTCTCACAAGTTAAAGATGTAACAGCTTTACTGGAAATCACAGCGTTTTCTCTTAAGAGGCTTCAGTCCAGCTTAGCCACAGCCACTGCTAATTAAGTTAATCCAAACACACACACACACACACACACAGGTTTTACACTTAATGATAGGCAAGCATGCGGTTCACACACACATCCTTGGAAACTCATGTGAGGGAACGGACTTTTAATAAATTTAAACATGATCCTCTGTATTGGGTGTGAGGGCATGTTACTTACAGAGCTCATTTATTTAATATGTTAATACTCTGAATCAACATGTAAATGTCTTTGCATTAAGATACTGTTGCATAGAGGGGATCAGCTATTGGATTTTCTCTGTCCCTGCATCCTTTAATTATGGATCAATTATCAGACAGACAAAGCCTTTATTATCACAAAAGCTATGCATAGCTATTGGGTAAAAGGTCAACCATCTATCTCTCCAATGCAGTGCTTCTCAAGCTCATCGGGATTTCAAATGGAAGATTTGTCCAGTTTTCTCCCTGCGCTTTCACTTCTCTCATTTCGTCTTTTGTGCTGAGCAGTCAATACGCTATAGACCAAACTCTGGGGCTAAAATAGTTTTAGGGATTTTGCGGATAGAAGGAAAAGTGCTGAGGCGGATCACACACTTCCTACTATCTCATTGGAAAAAAAGTTCTGCCCAAAGGAGATTGTTGCAAATTCCAATCAGGCCTCCCAATGTGATAGCCTCAACCCTCCTGATCCCCGTCTATAATATAATTTCATCGTCTCATCACTTTTGCTGATTTGAGCGCTGCTGAAATATCCTCACCTTATCATGTCCCAATTTGCCTCTCAGTGTATTTGTACTTTCATTTAGAGAATTCGGAAGGGGCAAAAAGGGTCTTTGTGTGACTCGTGGCTATGAAACCGGGAACATTATGGCTTTCAGATATATCTCCAGCCACCCTCTAATTTGCATGTCTGTATTCTGGCCTTTTAGCTTAGGCCTGTGCGCGTGCCACCAGATCTCAAGGAATAAAAATACTGTAAGAGAGAGAGAGAGATAAAGAGGAAGTGAGAGAGAGCAATGGATGGACTGTATGTAACAACACCAGCAGAGGTGACATCACCTTCCTATATCTGATCTCTAATCCCCGCTTAATCCTGATTTGAGGATTTCTTTGAGAAGTTAAAGTGTTATACACAGGAAGTGACCCCCCTCTACACTCAAGGGAAGTAGTTTAGATTTGGCCTCCGACATCCAGAAAAGATAGAGATCTTCTTTGTGTTTGATCAAGAGATTTGGAAAGAGTGGGAAGAGCCCTGCAGGCAACAAGATTTTGTCTCGACTCTTGATTCCTTCATATTACGGAAGACTCTCCACCACTGCACGGCTGTCAGTGACTATTACTGATGCAACTGTTCAAAGGCGCTGAGCTAGAAAATAAAAAATGAAACCCAAAAAACTTCAAAACAGTGAAACTTTGAAATTCCACTGCAGCCATCTTTGTTTTAAAGAGTTGACTGTAAAAGCAAAAAAAAAAGAAAGTGAATCCTCCACATCTACAACATGGAGCTTTACTGTGGTCGTGTGTTTGTCTCTCTATCATCTCCTTTACTCTTTCTCAATCAATATGCTCCTCATCAAGCATTTGATTGCTTTAGTGTTTACTGCACAGTGGCTCATTTGCTATAATGGCCTTGAGCGTAAATGTTATACCATCAGCATGCTGTCATTTACTTCACATTGTTAACTTTTAGCTCTCCAAATACGTGTTCATAACTATAAATCGCACCGCAATTTATTCATTTCATGGCCACCATCTGCTCCTTTTTGAATTCTCTCTTGATTAATGGTCACTATCACATTGATTTTTATGGTTTTGCATGTTTTTGCTCATGACTTGATTGTTTTGTCTTTCTTTTGTGCGCTGCTTTTTTCTTTCCCCCTCTCCTCCCCCGTCTCTGCCGTCATGAATCGACATCGTGCTTGCTTGCTCGTCGCTGCATGCATGCGACACCTGACACAGGAAAACCAGCCTCGCTCACCTGCCAAGACAGTAGGTAACATTTACTGAGTACAGCGAAATGTCTCTGTGACACTGATGCAGTTTTCACCTCACCTACAGCTCAAAGTAACTGTGCTTCTGTTAGTTGATTCTGATTTTATGGCAGCCCCACTTTAGCATTGTTTAAAGCCAGTGTTAATCTTCTAAAATCTCACTGCTCATGCTTTGATTGCTTGGTTTTTTGTGTGTGTGTGGGGGGGGGGACTCATGATAAGCACATAGGTCTTATAAATTACAGCAGGTGGCAATTTAAGTCAGTACTCATATATGACTTCCTTTTATAAAAAGCAAAGTTATTATCAACCTTTTAGAGAGATGCTTGAAAAAAACAACAGTGTTATAACCCAATAGATATGAAGCATGTGGCTGCTGATATGAGCTTTTTATCATAATATCCCCCTCTGGAAATGCCAGTGGGTTAGGAATGCTTTTGAAATGGCATTTAGACCCAGTGAATCAAAACACCCATCAAAAACTAATACAAATTGAATCCTGAAGTGTGCTTCTAATAAACACAGTGTGCTAAATACCGTAGTTAAAGATATCTCTAGTGTCGAACAGCAAACACTCACAGAGAAAGAAAAGCACATACCACCATTCGGCTTAACCACTTTTAAAATGGTAATGGAAGCGAAGCATTGCAGCAAACCTGCAGCCGATTCTTATTTAATTTAATTTATCTGAATATCCCTCAACAGAACAGTCCACATGTGGCGAATACTGTACAGTGTTAAAGTGCATAATGCATGTTTATTGACTCCAAAGTCTTTACTTAGTAATTTAGGATTCACACTGATACATCCATACATGCAGTGAAGGTTAAGCGGTCACATATGGCTTTCCTTCTAATTTGCCTGCTACTGCCTGTTTGTGAGTGTTCGTGTGTCTTCTAATGAAAGTAAAATGTTGCTTCATTAGTACATCATTACAGGGTAACATCCTCTTTGGGCACATTACTCCCATAAATAAATTGAGGCACATATATATATATATATATATATATGTACTTTAATAACTGCTTATGTGTTTGAATATATGTATTAATGCCAATATTTCTGTGCAGTCATGTGCTGCTGAGACTGTGTGTCGTTTTATGTGCATGTAGACTGTAGAGCCTGACCAATATTTGATTTGTACTGCTAATATTGAGAAAATGAAAAGTCTGGTAGTCATGTATACACCAAGTGAAGCCAGATATTGAAACTGGGTTGCAACAAAGGGTATAGAGGCGTATTTTTTTTGTTTAATATTAAGCAGCTGTTTCAACTCTAACAGACAAAGTCTGCTTAAGGATTCCTGGAGAGGACATAATCCACAAGACCTTCAACCAGTAGACTAGAGTGTCATTCCTACGCCTGGCTATTATCTTATGCATTATCAAGTCCACAAGTCCTGCACCACTTAATACAATCGTGGAAAAATTTTCATAGGACTGTGTATAGCCTTACTATTTCCACAGGAATTATGAGCATAAACAGCCAGTTGTTGCTAATCAGATGCACTCGCCTAATTGATCATCAGCAAGTATGATCACCTCTATAAAAGCATATTTCAGAATATTTCAGAGTTTGCTGATCTGAAGCATGGCCAGGAGTTGACATCCTATCAAATTCAAGTCAGACTGTGTTAAAAACAAGAAACCCAAGAACGACATTTCAGACTCTACAGGCCTCATTTAGCATGTTAAATGTTGAAGTTTGTGGCAGTACAATTAGAATATTGAACCCAAATGGTTTGTTTGGAAGAGTAGCCAAGACAAAGCCTAAAGACAAGAGAAAGGGACATGGTAGCACAGCTTAGATTTGCAAAGTTGCATCTGAAGACACTACAAGACCAAGATGGAAAGATGAAGTTA
The DNA here is from genome assembly GCA_015106755.1 of Etia nguti. Classification (NCBI taxonomy): domain Eukaryota; kingdom Metazoa; phylum Chordata; class Actinopteri; order Cichliformes; family Cichlidae; genus Etia; species Etia nguti. The sequence goes on from VUQG01034974.1 coordinate 11,351, forward strand.
CCAAAGTGGAGATGTTTGGCCATAATGAACAGCACCACATTTGGTGTAAACTAAAGCATATCATCCCAAACACCTCATACCAACTGTCAAGCACGGTGGTGGAGGGGTTATGATTTGGGAGGTCACAGCTTAAGCTTGGCTGAAACTGGGTCATGAAACTGGACAATAATCCCAAGTGCAGCAGCAAATTTACAACAGAAGGGCAAACTGAAGCAAAAAATCAGTGCTGCAGTGGCCCAGCCAAAGTCCAGACTTCAGCCTGAAATGTTCTGAGAGTTGTTCATAAATGAATGTCTGCAAATCTCAATGAACTGAAGCAAACCTGCACAGAAAAGTGGACCAAAATTCTGATGAAACCTGTAAAGTCATTGCTGCTAAAAGGCAGTTCTACAAGCCACTGAATCTTCCGGTGTACTTCTTTTTCACTTTTCTTTTTTTAGTGTATATGACGATTTCCTGAAAAAGGCTAGAAAGCAAACACATATGTATGTTGTACAAATACATAAGATTAAAGATATGCTGATTACACGGGTGTTTGTAAAAACATTAAAAATAAATGTAGTGAAAATAAAAAAGTAAAGTATTAGGAGACAAGTCTCGTTGATTTTTATCTTAATCACCAAAGCTCTATAAATGTATACTAAAACAAATTTAACTGTTAATTATAAAGAACAATAATTACATACATAGAAACTAATAAGTGTTTACTAATATACATAAAATAGGCATTATGTACATATAAAAATGCAAAACATGTATTGGTTATGGCTGTAGAGCTTCTTTTGTTTGAATATCTGAAGCTATATTCATAAGAATGAATGTACAGTGAAAAAGCAAGTTTTTCTGACATATATAATAACAAGCATTCACTGAATTCTCTTTGATACAGTGCCTACATGAAAGGTGAAATACTTGATATACTATACTGTGCCCACTAGATATGTAAGCCTTTTAAATTATTTCTTTTGAAAAAATCAATAAATTTAATATTCTTCTATTGAAAAAGTAGCCAGAGCTGAAGTTACATCTTCTTGGCATTTAGCGCAGTTATTCACCAGCCTCTGACAACAGCTTGAATGCAAAACTCAAAAGGTGTTACAGTGTTTTTCTTGCATGTAGCACCTATTTTGAAATACCCCCACAGGTTTTGATTTAACTAGATTTTTTTTTTCTTATTCATTGAACAACCCCGCATCTCCTCCTTTTGTATTTGCTAGGGGGATTAGGATAAATATTCAGGTGCGAGGTTCACTTCTGGTATAATTTTAACTTACGGACAGATGGCATCACATTTTCTTCAAGCACACTTTGGAATAATGCAGACTGCATTACTGAATCAGTGACTGCAAGCTGCCCACTCCCTGAGACAGTGAAGGAACCCCAAACTACTTCATTCCTCCACTATGCTTTACAGTTGGTGTGGATGGGTTTGTTATTGTTTTTTTTGAGTAAAGCTGCCTTTATCCTGTGCCAAACATGTGGCCAAACCGCACTATCATTGATTGCTTTGTCCTGAACAGATCAGTGCAAAAGACCTATCTAAGCCAGTGGCAAATTGTTGCAGCACATGCTTTTTTCCTGGCACACCAACCCATGTAGGTCACATTTGTAGTTTGACAGTTGCCTGCAGATCCTGTGATTAAATTCAGAGGTTTTTGTAGACTTCTTTTTTACATCAAACATGCTGCTTGGGCTAAATTTGCTAGGATATCTAGTCCTGGACTAACTATTTGAAGTCAATGGCACTGGTAGATGTGGTTCCTTACACTCATATCATAATATGTCAGTGGTTTTTTTTTCCTCAAGGCCTTTGAGAGCTTCTGGCATAATTACGCAACAGATCTTGATAGCAGAGAGCAAACAACACCATACATGTCAGAGATTTCAATAAAACTGCACCTAATCTCCTGATCTCCTTAGATTAGAAAGTGTGACTGCAAGTTATCAGTTTTGTTATTTCTTTGAGCATATCGCCCTTATTGCTGTTTCAAGCAATGGTTCAGATCAGCTCGATTATTTTGGTTATGTGTCAAACAATTATTTCTATTTCTGTACTTACTTTTTTAGATGATTGTAACTGCGATGAGCCAATATTGACTGCAGTCACAGTCAGGCTCTATTACACAGCGTTTGTGAGTAGCACAGAAACCATATGCACCTGAGTGTGTGTGCGTGCGTGTGTGTGTGTGTGTATACGTGCCTGCCCCAGTCTCCGCAGGCTTCGGAGCCTGCTGTCCATTTAATCAGAGACTGATTCAGACCTGGGTAAACAGGTGGCAGAAACCTCCAGCCAATCAGTACTACAAAATAGATTAATTAAGGGGCCGACTAAAAGTCTAATTCTTCATGGGACTGAAAATAGGAGAAAGCATGCAAAAGCTCAGCTGCATCCCAATACGTGAATAATATATCAGCTGGAGAAAATCAAAGTACATGTATTAGTAATCTTATTATGGCTCTATTGTACCTATGTGGGCAAGCTAAAGTTGCATAAGTGAGAGTGCAGCTGTTGAGGGACGACCCCGTCCGCTAGAATGTGTGTTCACATTTCCTTTACATGTCTTCCTGAATGGACACTTTTCTGTAAGCCAAAGGATGCCCTTGAGAATGTTTTACAGTAATAACTAAAATGGCCCTCGGCTCTCGTCTCCGATAGTGCGCGCAAGTGTGCGTGCTTACGTTTGTGTTTATCCATACAGAATATTTATGCTCGGTGGGTGTGTTTGTGTATTTTTGAATCTATACCTGTGGGTGTATATTTATGAGTGTGTTTATTGCTGTGGTCATTTAGGTCGACATTAATCTATTTAACACCCCTACTTTGTCCAAGTTAATGGGTAGTTAGACTGTAATGGTGCAAGGCCAGAATGACGATGGAAGCACTTTAGAAGAATGGCTATCGACACCCCAAGGCTAAGCAGTAATGCTTATATTGACTCATTCAAATCAGGTGCGCGCTGGGCGGTGTTTTAAAACGTGTGTGATCATCTCAAGCATGTAGTTTACGTGCATCCGCGCATCCATTTGCATGTGTATGCTAGTGCGATGTTCATTAAGAGACAGTGTTCATTAGGCTGTTGTAATTAGTGAAGAAATCAAACGAGTTGAAGGTTGTTTCAAGAACGGCGTCACAGTCAGAACAATTAGCATGACATCAGTGGCTTCCTCCAGGCATTAGGATATTAATGTTTCTAAAACAGATTAAAATAGAGCCTCTTGCATTCAGAATGACTTGTGCGACCCTGACTTCCAGTTGTCCTCCCTTCCTTCTCTTTGTTTTCTTTTCTCCTGACGCTACATATCCTTCCCCCCTCTGTGTTCCCACCTTCCTGCTCCCTCTTTTGGTCCTCAGGTGCTGCAGGGGGTCAGCGGGGGTTCCTGGGCTGTATCAGAGCCTTACGAATGAATGGCATCACTCTCGATCTGGAAGAGAGGGCCAAGGTTACACCTGGGGTCAAGCCCGGTTGCCAAGGCCACTGTACCAGTTTTGGGATGTACTGCCAGAATGGGGGAAAGTGTGTGGAGAGGTATAATGGCTACCTGTGTGACTGCACCACCACCGCCTACGATGGGCCGTTCTGTACCAGAGGTAAGAGGCATTTTCAGTCAGACAGTTTGACTCGAATCAAAGACAATGAGACAAAAATGTCATTTAATGTGCATCTTGCTTTTTTTTGTCCTCAAAACTTTCAGTGCAAAACAAATCAAATTTTCCCAGTGTGGGTTTTGAAAGGCTTTTTTTTCTCTTTTACATCAGGTTTTGTTTTCCCATTTCCTGGCCTTGCAGGACTGCTTTTCTGTTCTGAAATTTAAGATGACACACTGAGCAATAATCCTTCAGCTAACATTTTCTCCGACAACTTTTGCAGGCATATTTCTGAGATCGTGTTATCATTTGCGCTTTCTCTTTTATTCACAAAGCCAGAGTCAAACAGCACCAGGATTACCGCTGGAGTAGTTATGTTTCAATGAGCTTCATTCCCCGACAACCCACCGTGATTGTCGCTGCGCTTTGTGATCGTCCCCCACTTCCTATTCAGTTTGGCACTGTCGTTTTTGAAAGTGTTTGGGCTTGCGATAAAAGGCATCGATTGAGGGTAATATTATGCTTACCCACCAATTCTCCCTCACTTTAGAGTGCTCTCGCTGAATGCTGATACTATGCAAATGCAGAGCTGAGAGATCAAACTCAGAAACAAAGCGTAAGTGACTTCAGTAAGAGGTGTGTCTAGTGATCTGATGTTTTCTTTGAAGATCACAGACAAGCAGTGTCACACTGTAACTCTGCTTCTGCGCTGTTGCATATTGCTAAAGCATCGTGTTTGTTTCACTGGGATTCATTAGATACACTATTAAAGTTCTATTTCCCAAAACAAGTTTTCATGAAATTCTCTCGGGAGAAGAGCAGCGGCGCTGTCAGAGGCTTTCTGCTCGCTCCCAGTCACAAAGTTGATCCCCGACACGTGAATTAATTTGTTTCCTAAAGTCGAATGGTGTTTTCCCCCTGTGTTCTTGGCAGGGGGGTGACAAGATGACAGAAAGGCAGAGTGTGTGTCTTGGTGTGGGCTTGTGTGCGCGTGTGTGGTGTGGAGGAGGGTGACAGTGTGTGGTGATATGCTAGTGTAAGACATGAAAAGACCTCCTCAGAATTCTGTCATAACCAATCAGGCATTTCAGGATTTAGAGAATAAAGATTACTGTCTTTGTGTGTGTGTTTGTGCGTGCGTGTGTGTGTGTGTGTGTGTGTGTGTGTGTGTGTGTGTGTGTGTGTGTGTGTGTGTGTGTGTGTGACAAGGAAAG
>VUQG01034974.1:16170-28143 GCA_015106755.1 Etia nguti
ACTTATCCCTTCATCGTCTATTTTCTCCTCTCATTCCTTTGTGTCCCTCTTTTCCCTCACTCTGCTACACTTATTCTTTTTTCCTTTCATTTGGACTCACTGTCCTCTTTGTCTCTTTGCTACCTTTTCCCCCTCATTTATTTTGTTCTGTTCTTCCTTTTCTCCTGCCACTCCTTTACAATTATTTTACTCTTTTCCCCATAAATATGTATTCCACTTATTCCTCCTCCCTTTTTTACTTTGCCACACTTATTTTCTCTCTCCTCTCTCAATTGCCCCTCTCCTGGTTTTTCAGTTTTCTGCCCTTTCCCAAATTTCTCCCCTTCCCTCTCTTTAATGTACCACTCTCTCCCCTTCCTCCCAGCTAGTGAAAAATGCATGAAGTCAGCCATAATTGCATAGTGCATTTCCATTGTATCCATATTTACACACTGCTCAGGGGACCCTGTAGTATTGTTATTATACACTCTCATTCTTTTGCTTTTCTGCCCTTGAGTGTCTTGCATGGAGCTGGTGTGCACATGTACATACGTATGAACACACACACGCGCGCTAAAACTTGCAAAAATGCAGTCGCACATGTACCTGTTGAGATTTGCACTGCTCAAAATCCCCATCCAAAACTTCTTCGCAAACTGACATGAAATACACACACACGCACACACACACACATGAAAATCTCTGCAGCATTGCTCATACCCCATTAAGGTTCCAGACAATTTTGTGTGTTGCTGCTGAAGCTCTGGGTAACAAGTTAGAGTGCTTTCTTTCCTTCTTTCCCCAGCAGGAAAGAGAAAAAACTTACTGTGAGAGTATTTTAAAAGTGAGAATGCGCTCCATGACTTACATGAGTTTGTTTCTAGTGTATACTATATACTATGTGAACACATCACTAAATAGATCTAACAGGTGTCATCACACACACAGTTCATTATACTTAATAGACTACAATGATTGTTAGTACTTAATACTGACAGTAGCAGAAAAACTCACCTTGTGAGAATAGACAGTATAAAAGATGTAAGTAACTACCTTGAAATGAATAAATGAGCATTTCTGCCAATGTGATTGCATAAAAGAAAGTATGTGATGTGGAGTGGTGGGTCTGACTGTACAGCTGGACACTTATTGGCTAATGACTTGTGAATTAATTTTACTTAGAATTAATTGTTTATTCAGTAAGACCAGAACTAAGCCCATAAACATATCATAAACAGTCTTTACAGAGGTCAAGACAGAAGCTATTTTCTCATAGACATCTATAGGAGTCTTTTTGCAGCCACAGCTATTGCCATTTAGTGGCCATCAGATAGAATACGAGTTAAAGGCATTTTAGCATTGGTGTCACTTTATGACCTGAAAGCGATCATGACTAATATGGATTCTAAATATAGCTAATTCATTAACATTGAAGGTGTTAATTAATTTTACCTCAATTACCTCATTTGAGGTAAAATTCCACTACTATTGTAGATGTGATTGAGGTAAAAGTGGGATTTTCAATGTTAACAAAAAAACCCCAGCAATAATCTAACCTAACTTTCTTCTTGCTCATGTGCATGAAAGCTGCTAACTATAGATCCTCTATGTCGGTGATTCCCAATGGGTTAGCTAGCGCCCCCTGGAGGGCTGCGAAGGTACTGCAGGTGAGCTTGCATAATAACAGAAATTTATTTTAAAGTATTTACATTTAATTTATTTATTTATATAAAATGTTGATCAAAACTGGTAATAAGAGGTGGTTAGTTTGTGATATCACTTTGACCTAAATTTACTGCTCTTACATTGAAGTTCGTGTCCCAGTCACAGGCGGTCAAACATTGGCCAACATTGCCAATGCAACATTTTGCATATGGCTGGGTAGCATTAGCAATTTATAGCCAACAACCTGTGCTGTTTATGTTTTTCAAATAAAGATTTTCAAGGACATGCTTTTTCTTTTACTAGAGTGAAAATAGGAATAGATAGGGTACGCCTTCTTGACTTTGGGAATAGCTGCTCTATGTATATTTATATGAAATAAATTAATTATTCTTATTTACTATGGTTAATTCTTCCTAACCATGTTTAAGCTAGGTTTACATTTGCCTAAAAACATCTTTTTTTAAGTTAATTTTGTCAAATTTAAAATTAGTTTGACACATTTAGAGAGAATAGTAATTTCTAATATGGAATATCTGAGCTTACCCATAAGAATAAAGTTCAGTTAATACAAAAAGTTTCCTAAAATGGGTCTCTCCAGAATTCTGAAGCTTGAAACTATATCATTGCAAAGCTAAATAAAGGATAAAATTGGTAGGTAACCTGAATAGAGCTGAGATTTTGCTTCTGTGGCAATACTATTCAGAGAACTTACCCATTTTCAAGTAATAAGCGTTCTATTAAATTAAAGTAATGTAGCTTGAAGTATTTATTGTACTGTGTCTGGTGGGAGCTGATGGGTGAAGTGAAGCTTTAAAAAAGATGCATAAATGTGTTCGCTTGGAATTCTGGACCCGTAAGGGCTGTAATTTTACATTTCACCGTGGCTGCAGAGGGAAGGCGAACATGTTGAGGCATATTGCATGGCATTTGCACACATACACACTCAACCCTATTCTCTCTGCTTTCCCTGCAACCATTCTCTTTAATTTCACACGTATTATGCCTTTATCTCCTTTTTAACTGACTCGCAGACATGGCGAATGAGTACACGTACACACATGAACACAAACAAGGACTGTAACAGAAATAGGCTATAGAAAAATAAGGTCTCGTCTTCTCAATATTTGATTATGAGAATCAGTAAGCCTCCTGGTATGGTTGAAATATGCCATTAGGTTTGTTAATGTACTGGTAAACGGTGCATTGTTTGGTTTCAGATGCTGGACTACAGCAATTTAACACCCGCTTTACTACATCATCTGAACACAGCCTTATTTATGTGTGTGTTTATTCCCCTCTGGCTATATAATATGTCTACCCTGTTGTGTCTTTGCATCTATGAGCTTGTGAGTGGCTCCCCGTGGCTTGTTTTTGATGGAAAACTCTCTTTCTTTCTTTCTTGGTCTCTTGCTTCCTTGTGTTTTAAGCGGACATTCAGTTGCAGATGAAGCAACATTTATTGCATTTGTGTGAGAGCTTTATTTTTACATTTTGTTCCTTCTTCCATCATCTCGCCCAGATGTCGGAGGTTTCTTTGAGGCAGGGACGCTGGTAAAGTACAACTTCCTGCCTGAAGCAGTTGCGGGAGCCAGTAAGGACACCAAGGTGTTGACGCACCAGCTCACGCCACATGAGGTGAATCTAACAAAGGAGGAGGTGGCCTTTAGTTTCAGCACATCCAGTGCTCCAGCTATTCTGATCTATGTGAGCTCCAAGACGCAGGACTATCTGGCCATGGTTTTAAGACAGAATGGTAAGGCTGACACGCAGCGGATACACACACACACACTCAATAAATTTTTCCTCACCATTGCATACAACATTTAAATGTCTTCCTTGCAGCACACATCGGTATAATCTCCAAAAATCCTCCTTAGTCAGCGACCAATACCTGAGCAGCAGCTGACAGAAAACTGCTTTGATGATATATAAGGCCTGAAAAACTGACAGCGCCATCTAGCGTCTGAGATTTTAAACTGCTGTATCTGTATGTCTCCAGGTTCGCTGCAGGTGCGGTATAACCTGGGTGGTTTGAGGGAGCCGTTCACCATAGATGTGGACCAGCGTAACCTGGCCAATGGACAGCCACATAGTATTAACATGTCCCGTCACGACAGGAGAATCTCCATCCAGGTACAGACCCAACACACATGCGCATGTGAGCTCTTATTTAAGGCTTTTAGTTTATACTCAGAGTAAAGATTACATTTCAACTTACTGTGCAGCGCAGGGACTTTTGGGTCCCATACAAATTAAAAACACTCACATATTCTCAGTTACGGGTACAGAACTACACGAGCGCAGGAAGTGTTAGCTCAGTAGTTTGCAGTAAGTCAGAGAGGAGTGCAGTGTCCTGTGCTGTTTTCTGCTGTGATGAAACTGCTTGTCCTTTGCCACTGTTAATCTACTTCCAGTAGACAGCCTAAGTATAGCAACAGAGAATGCATCGATCTGTGTGTGCGTGTGTGTTTGCGTAAGCGCGTATTGTTGTGTGTTTGCAACTCCACAAATTCTCTCCTGTATGCTGATAATTAAATGCGTGTGCTTGTGTGAGATATTTTGTGCGTGTGCATGTGTTTGTGCATATCAATTACTTCTATCCATGTTCCCGTTGTGTGTGTTTTTGAGCTCGTGTGTTTTGTGCGACTGAACAGCTTAGCTCTGATCGATAGAGCCAAGCCTTAGTCAGTAGCTGTCAAGGATGGAGTGAGAATTCAGCTAAACTATTACTGGCTTTATTCTGGGCTAAGATGCACAAATTTGGCTGCAGGCTGGAGTTTAAGGAGGGCTCTAAATGGATAGAAGCCACTTGTAAAAGCCAGAGATTGATTGCATTCACATCGGAATAAATTTATATTTGCACCGACAGGTCGGGATTTGCCAAGAAATGGATTGTCACAAGAAATGAGAAATAAAAAGAAACAAATGGTCTTGGATTCTAAAATTAAACAACAGTTTCCAATGGCTTCCTATAGAATGTGTAATTGGTACTGTATACTGTATCTGCACACTAACGTAATATACTGATAATATCAGACACTTGAGTGGCTTAACCATTTCATACTGTATGCATATTTATATTCCTCATATGCACAGGAAACCCCGTGCATCGAGAGCATGGATGTCAAACTCATTTTCCATCAAGGATCAGACACAGCTCAAATTGATCTGAAGTGAAACTTCCCTTTCTGTCAGCGTAAAGACGTTGAACTGCACATTTATTTTTAGGAAGAAGAAGTGCAATTTCAACAGTACATACAGTTTTTTGCTGTATTGAAAATGAAAGAAATCCATCAGCGTGACTTGAAGTGTAAGGAATAAATGTGCAAGATTATGGAAAAAGTTCTGTTGGCTCATTGCCCAGACTGTCCTGTAATTATAAGTAGAAAGTTTTGTTAAGTCACTAAAAATGTGCTTTTTCTTAAACTCTTGAGCCAATGTAAAACCAAAACATTAAAAAAATCAAGTTTTCTGTCATTTGAATGTTTATCTATTACTTTAGTATAAATGGCCACAGGAAATTATTATTAGGAAAAGCTGTAAAACGTATGAAAATACAGGTAAAAGTTCAACATTTATGCTCTCCTTTACATTTTCCAAAACTGTATAATGGGCTGTATTACAGTTTTTGCAGGTCCAATTGTGGCCCCTTGTCCTTACATTTGGCACCCCTTATTTAACAGGTAAGCCCCTCACATATTCACTCCCCTCTAGTGGCCAGAAGGCACCATAGCCTTAAACTTGGCTTTAAAATGATTCCCGTCCTCTCTGAAAAATTGTTGGCTCAGAGCTTCAAGCTACAACTTTGTATGTGATAATTAATATAGCAGCAGTTTGCTTACAGTTTCTATTGATTGTAATGATTATACAGACAGAACTGTTTCATCTTATCATTACTAGCATGATATGTTACGAAAAAAACACATAAAAAGTTTGCAAAACATAATTTTAAAAAGAATATGTATGTTACGTGCAGGGAGACGTTGTTGAGATGATCCCGTTCATTTCTGCATTCGAACATATAAATATGAATATACAGTACGTGACTCGCAGGATGTTTTTGCTGGATGCTGTCATTGTTATATTTAGAGGATATAGACATAAAGGAAAAGAATGAAACAGTCAAATGTTAATATAAATTTTAAAAGATGGGTTTCAACACTGTTAAAGAGAGTATGCATCTAACATGAAGTCTTTTAATTCTTGCTTTCATTAAGAGAAATAAAATGCGAGCTACGGTCCCATAGTCCCAAGCCTGTAATCATTCAGTCTACACTACTACAGCCCTTCGATCTCTCTGTCTGTCACCTGCATGAAGCAATGACCTCATCCATCCTGGAATCTCATCACCTACTTTCACACACTGCAGCGAAAAATTTCAGACAGCAAGAAAATTAAACTGAAACATCCAATGATAATCGTTTTCTAAGCAAATCGCATTCCTGTAGCTGCTCATCACTCCGCTGGGAGTACTTTAACATAACACATGCTTTCATGGTGGCATAGAAAGTGATTGGAGCATCCGCTAGACTCTTTGCTCATCACTTTTACACACGCACACACACATGCATACATGCACACAGTGTGCTCTGCGCTGATTGAAAGCAGCTTAGCTGTGTCTAGATCAACAGGGTTGAGGTTCAGTCTTGCCTTGAGTATGTGACTGAACTACTAACTCTATAGTACACAATCCCAGTGTGGTTCTTTCTAGGTGCTTTGGCTGTATTTAAAAAACAAAACAAAACAGAAAAACAATCCTTTTTTAAATTTTTCTCCCTTAATAACAGGTTAACAGTTAAATATTAAAGCATGTTAAGAATTCAGACGAACACTGGTGGGCACGATGTGGTAATTTGGATTAAAGGGAAAAAAAGGGCATCAACGAGTGATCTGAGGGGTGGGGAGATGAGGAGACAAAATAGATGAAGTTTACAGATAAGGAATGAGAAGTAGAGCCAGAAGGTACGTTGACAAAGATAACTTTGATGAGTGAACCTTTTTCATGTTGCCTTACTGCCTCGGGGCTCTTTTCAAGGTACATGCACTTGATAGCCGCACGTAAACAGACGCAGACTTGCATACCAACAGACACGCGTGCACCACTAAGATCCTGTCAGATCAGCTAACTACAAAGGCTTCACACTGCACTACAAAAATCAACATTATTCAGTCTAACTCATCTGTCCATTCCAATACTGTATAGCTTTCCTTACTTCCCAAAGGTTCTCTCACATACACACCTCACATACCCCACAGGGGGTTTTTCTACTTTTGTTTGCTTTTCGATATCAACCTTGTCTGCAGCTTGCGCTAATGAGTAGCAAAGAACAGGACATGTTCTCCTCAGGAGGACTGCAACAACAACAAGGAACCACGCTAAGCATTAGTAGGCAGTAAGCAGTCAGCATCAGTGGAGTAAAAACTCTGCCTACTAATTCTCAAACAGAAGACGTAGATACTTGTGGATGCAAGTACAACAGTATACAGTAGGTAGCTGAACTATGTGTATACAAAAATGACTGTCTTTACTTTGCCATCATGTCCCAATTTAAGGAAGAAAAGGCACCTTTTGCCACTAGAGGTGAAAAGAAGAGTAACTTTTCTATGCTTTTGTAGGCAAGGCTTGTTGGCTGTCCATCTGCTGGCACACTTTGCTCACTGCACTGAGAGAGTGTGATTATTCTGTTTATTCCATGGGTGGCAGTATTTTAATTCCAAACGTTGGGTCCATTTGACAATAATAGAGGAACATAGAAAGGCGGCAAAGGTCAGTCGGTTAGTTTGTTTCTGAGTGACCAGCTTTCATCTTTGGATGAAAAATTTTGAACCTGGGAGTAGTTTCATCCATCTATAAAGCACCAGGGGTCAATGATTTGTATGAGTATTAAAATGATGTGAATAATAAAATGATGTGGAAAAATAACTAATGATTAAAATAATAACTAATGGCTGAAATATCAACTGAAAGGTGCACTGAAGCGTTAGTCCTTCACCCTATTATAGACTATATGATGATTTTTTTTTGTAATCATAACCATAACATCCATTTATAAAGCATTTTTCAGAGCTGCTAAATGGCCCTGCGTCTTTTATATTTCAGTTTTGCTCTATGAGCAGCCTCCAAGAATGACTCAGGACCAAAGTCAGGATATTTAGAAACCCTAACACCCTTAAAGGTGATCATCAAATATTTGGATCTTCTTTATCATTTAAAAAAATGGGGCTGTATAAATATGTAAAAAAATATGTATAAACATTCATCTTAGAACACATGCGTGGTGCAAATGTAACCTTTTTCTATGATATGATCGCACAGTTTCGGTCACTCTTTGACGGCGAGTTGTTTGACGCACCATCCATCATATGAAGTGTAAATGCATGCAAATGCTGAGATGCCTAATAACTGCTTTTGAATGCTGGAAACTCTACTGGCTAATTCCAAGGCTTGATTTATTTTTTTTAATTTATTGAATAATGCATTAAAGCCTAAAATGTCAGTTTTGTCAGTAGCTGCCATCAGCACTGAAAATGGAACTAGCCTGTTATTATTTTTGTGCACACGCTCATCAAAGGCCTAGTTGCTAGCATCTGAGATAACAAAATGAGTGAGAGGCAGAGATATGAGTCAGATGCAATAAAAGTCAGTTGTGCTGGTGGGGCTGGCAGTGGATCAAATTCAATTTCCCCAAGTTTAAAAAAAAAGGGATAAGAAGCAGTGGACTGTTTACCTCAGGGTGCAGAGGCCTCACTTCTCTGCTATCAGGGCTTCAAATCTTAAAGCCATTTAGACAAGCGACTGTTTAGTTTAAAGACAAAGCAGAGAAAATGTGGCAAGACAAGTCAGTGTGTGGTAATTTGAATCAGAGAGAGAAACGGGAGTCAGAGAGAAATGTAGGACAAAAGAAGAAGGCAGAACAGAGAGCCAGAGAGAGGGGGAGAGGGGGGTTGAAAGAAACAGATACTGTTGTTAGATAAAGAAAGTACACCCACAAAATATAATGACAAAGATCACTTTGATACATTGAGATTATCTGAGGATTACTTTAAGGTGAGGCGTTCGCATGCGAACATAAAATACCTGCTGACATGTACACCCGGGCATACAGAGTGCAGCAAACAGAGCAAGTGTTTGGTTTTCGAGCAGCCTGTGAGGTCTCGTTAGGTTAGCTCACTATCAAAGGCGCGCCAAGGCGAGATTAAAATAAGTTCCCCATCTCGCCATCTCTCACTTTCCCTTTCTCTCACACTGTGAGGGTTTAGAGATGAAAGTCAGGAGTCCCTTCAGGCGGCAGACGGCTCATCTCCTTTTCCTCTTCTCCTCTCCTCCAGTTGCTTCTCTGGTGGACTCTGTGGTGTAAATGGCTTGCTTCACCTGAGATGCGGGCCAGACGAAAATTCATCAGTTCACTTAATAATGATGTTAAACAATTTATTCAAGAGGAAAATTAGCATTTCTTTGCACTTTTTGTTCAGTGTTAAATCTGTGATGGGAGTATTTTTATCCCTTAGACATCATTAAGGAAACAGAGGTGCCACGGAGGTAAAAAGGCTCTCAGTGCACTGTAAATGAGTTTGCATATAAACAGCACATTGGCTAAATTAGATTCTTTTTGAGCACGTAGTCAGGGAAATAGATTTCACCCTTTGTTAATTTTCTCTTTCCCTAACCCCTGGTTACTTTGCTTATGTAAGCTTGTGTGACTTTAGAGGCAACAACTGCATTTTCTAAGTGGTGCTGTGTTGAAAAAAAAGAAAAAAAAAAGGAAAGAGATCCCAATGACTGCGGTTGTAATTGACAAAGTTTGGTAAAATGAGGTTTCTTCCCAGGCCGTCTTCCTCAGTGGATCGTTTTGTGGGGGTTTCAAGACTCAAGCTTCCCTCCGTGGTTGTGCAGCCAATTTGTTTTCTCAGATAAAAGTAAATAAGCTGAGCGCAATTTAATTGTGCCCCATTATCCCACCCTCCAGTCACAGAGGAAAACAAAACCCACACAATGCTCCACTGAGACCAGGCTTTTGGAAGGAATCAAATTAGGATATGTTGTGTGTCTGTGTGTGTGTGTGTGTGTGTGTGTGTGTGAGGAAAAAGAGGGAGAAAATAGTCTTGCGCAGCAGTGGGTAGAAAGAAATTTCTGTATGGCAGGACTCTACTGATTTAAACCTGTAAACAAGCACTACCACACACATACACACGTAAATCTCAGGCCTTTAGTGACAGTCCAGCTCAGCTCCCAGCTAACAGGCCGTGACAGCTATTCAGCACATCAAGAGAACAAATTTCCAGGAACAAAAGTCATTGTTTCCAACCAACCTCCTCTACTCTGGCCTGGCCCCAGTCTGCTTTCTGGAGACTGGTTTATGCTTAGATACAGTCCTCCTGTGAGCAGGGAGAAGGAAAGAAGGAAGATCTTGTTTTTTGTTTGTTTGTTTTTTTATTTCTGGAACACACAGAAAACCAATTTGTTGGTTTGAAATTATTCACATCAATAGCATCGGCTGCAGCTTTCAAGCTAATTAGAAACTTCATTGAAACAGCAATAACAAGTTAATTATGTTGCAGGGATATTAAAGTCGTGCATTCCCTCCTTCTATCACCCTCTCTGCTCTCACATCTCCACTGATGCTCTTCTTTGTAAACATGCTGCTTGTCTTCCACCGCCCTTTTCAAGTCCTCAGGAATGCCTTTGAACCCCCCACAGACTTTTGAAATTGCATATTATTATTAGGCATCATTTGTGTCATCGTTTATTTCTAGTGCTGGGAAGAGCTGTTTGTTTGCAGGATAATTGTAGAAGATGACTTTTCAGACGTGACTAGATAAAACGAGCCAAAACGAAAATATCACAGCTTTCCAGAAAATATGTTTGAGGTAGTCTGACACCTTTAAAACAGGATAGATTTTAATGTTTGAGTGTTCATAGAATAGATACATCCAAGGTGATGCTTTACACAGGATTATAGTTTAAAGCGAATGGTAAGAAGAAACAATAGGTGCAGGTAATGGCATTTTTTTTCTAACACTCAGATTTTATGGTCATTGTTTGAAGTGTGTAGTTATATATGGTGTGTGTAGAAACGCCAGAAGAAAAAAGAAATCAGGAACATCCTCGGGTTAGAATTTGACGCAATATGTGTTCATCCTATTTACCTGATTTTTGAAACGTGTTTTTAATTCATTTTCACTGACCTGATCGGGATTCATGGGAATTTAAAATGAAGGATAATCAAGGTATGGCTATGTGAAAGGTTTCCTTGTAACTAAGCTACCACATTTAAAATTTCCTGGCGTTTGGAAACCACAAGAGGGGACCACTGAGCTTCTGATTATGCTGCGTTGCTTTGCATTGCCTGACAGCAATGAATTCCCATCTTTTGTTCATCATCTTGTGTACTCTGCTCAATGTGCTGATGCAGATCTTAGCCTGGGTCTTTTTAAAATGCTTTGGTCAGTAGTTTTAGTCTAGATTCGACTCCCTTTGAAACTAGGATGCTAATGGATTATCTCTCTCCCTCTATCTTTCCTTCTCGCTATCTTTTTATATCTTTGTCATGTCTCAGCTGGATCATTATCCTGCAGTCAGCTACAACCTCCCTGATGCCTCAGACACACAGTTCAACCTGGTCAAGACGCTGTTCTTGGGAAAGGTTTATGGTAAGTGTGTCACTTTGGCTAAATCTTTTCTGTTACATTTGTGCATTAGTGTCATTTTTATATGTATTGTCTCCCATATATAAGCATAACACTCTGAAATCACACTAATGTGTAAATCCAAGTATCTTTTTAGATACATTTAGAGTCCTATTGTCATGCTGAGCATATACATGCATATAAGCTCCTCTGACCTGCATTTTACTTGTCAGTTATACAATCTGAGAGCAACAGACAAAAAATTCAAAACCAAACATTTCTGCACTTTCCCATGGATAGTAGTCTGATATTCTTTATTTTTTTTACAAAGCAGTTAAAGTTACGACTAGTTTACAAAGCTAACTTTCTTCCTTTGCACTACTTACAGTACAAAGTAAGTGGTTTGTAAGACCAGTACAGAGTAGTTTCCCCAACACTCTCCAAGTGATTGATGGGTTACTCGGGCAAATATATACCACGCTTTTCTAAACTGAGTCATTTACCCTCAAATGGATACATAATTAAAAATTCCTCAAAAATTGTGGCCTATCTATCTATCTGTCTGTCTGTCTGTCTGTCTGTCTGTCTGTCTGTCTGTCTGTCTGTCTGTCTGTCTATCTATCTATCTTCCCTCTGTGTGAAGTAAATGTACTTTTATATTTTGTCCACTAGAGAACGCCAAAGACCTGTGTAGTCACTTAG
>VUQG01034974.1:28163-41534 GCA_015106755.1 Etia nguti
ACCACGCTTTTCTAAACTGAGTCATTTACCCTCAAATGGATACATAATTAAAAATTCCTCAAAAATTGTGGCCTATCTATCTATCTATCTATCTATCTATCTATCTATCTATCTATCTATCTATCTATCTATCTATCTATCTATCTGTCTGTCTGTCTGTCTGTCTGTCTATCTATCTATCTTCCCTCTGTGTGAAGTAAATGTACTTTTATATTTTGTCCACTAGAGAACGCCAAAGACCTGTGTAGTCACTTAGCTCTGCATCATTCATCTTCTTCTGTTTGGTTGTACATGTACATGTGGCAGATCCAGTTCTGTGAAAAATAATATTCTCACAGGACTCTGTTCAGTCCTGGGTACTGCCTATGATTTAGTAGCTTGTGGAACCACATTTCACAGCAATATTTTGAAATAATCAGTCTCTGACATTGTTGTGGGGGAATTTTGACCCTTTCATCTTGTTTAAATTCGTTGAGGTTTGGCGATTCATTTATGCAAAGCTTTCTTAAGGTCCACAGTGCCACAGTGTTTCAGTCAGATCAGTCATGTTGACAGGGCTTTGGGTCATTGCAGCACCTAGATTGTTTCTTTTTTAGCCATTCTGTTGTAAATTTGCTGCTGAGCTTGGGATCAGTGTCCTGTTGCATGATTAAGTTTTAGCTGTCGGACAGATGGCCCCACATTTGACTCTAGAATACTTGGTATACGGAGAAGTTCAAGGTGGACTCAGTAACTGCAAGGTGGCCAGGTGCCGTGGCTGCAAAACAAGCCCTAATCATCACCCCTCCACCACCGTGCTTGACAGTTTGAGGTGTTTTTCCTGATATGTTACATTAGGTTTTGGCCACACACATCTCCACGTTGGTCTTATCGGTCCTAAAGACAGTTCCAAAGTCTTGTTATTTGTTCAGGTGCAAATTTGCACATCTGTGTCCTGCTGCCATGTTCTTTTTACACAGGGGTGGCTTTCTTCTGGCAATCCTTTTAATCACAACTGTTTGGTATTTTTCTAATTGTATTGTTATGAACTTTAACATTTAATATGCTTACAGAGGCCTGTAAATTCTAAGATGTAGCACTTGAGGTTTCTGCATATTCACTGAGCATTGCACGGTCTGACTTTGTACTGAATTTGCCGAAAAGGTTGTGGTATTATTTTAACACGTGACTGAATGCTCCGAACAAGCAAACTGCCCAAATTTCTGCCTTTACAGAGGTGCTCACACTTGCTTATGATCAATTAGCCAAGTGTATTTGATTAGCAGCACTAGGCTGCTACCTACCCTAATTGCTGTGTAAGCATTAAGCATGTCACAGTCCTGTGAAAACCTTCATTTTCACATGACTGTATTTTTAAACATGCAAAGATTACTGGGTGGTTTTTGGATCTGCCTGTTTGGATCTTCCCAAATAATTTAGACATTCATCAGTATGGATTTGACATTCATTTCAATTTTTTTTTTTTTTTTAAATGGCTTAATCTTTTTTAGATTTTCAAAGTGACAGCTTTTGCTACATGAGATAGCCTTCATTTATCCCACAATTGAGATTTTCACAATATTAATTGGTTTTATTAGATTATACAATAACTCGTGATATACTTTAATGTCCCCACCCCTTTGTCCTCTACTGCAAGTGCTGAGAAAGTCACTGAGGTTGAAGTAACATGTCACTTCTCTTACCGGCCAGAACTACTGATGCTGCTGCACACACCACAAGAACCGAGAGGAATAAAACACCATGCGCATACACACAGGAAAGAACATCATCAATCTTCAGCCAACTAACACAGCACATATGCTTTAAGGACAAACGTTTGTTTATAACCAGGCTGACACATCAGTAAACCGAAATGTTAATTTTCTACATTGTAGCAAACATCATGACACTAAACCACAGAGAGAGAGAGAAAAAGAAGAACAGGGAACAAATGCGGGTGTTTCCACATCTCATCGGATCTGCTCCACTTCTGTGTTTGGACCGCAGAGACAAGAGAGGCTGTCAGACAGCTGAGCTATCAGATTCTCTGTTTCTGGGAGAAAGCCACCCTGTGTTTGGTGCAGTGCTCAAATGCACACACACACACTGATCACAGAGACATCTCCAGTGTCACCTCACAATGTGTTGATTGTGGGATGTGATTAGTTAACTAGGATAATGAAGGAAGAAATACAATAAGTAGACATTAGAGAAGCATAAAAGAGAAGACATAATCACAGAGAGCGAAACACCTTCATAATCATCAGTGTACAGTGAAGATATGTTTTTTTCTCAGGTAATTAACAGCACCAGAGTCGTGCTTCAAATTCACAAAGACTATCAGATAAACACTATTAACTGAGCCTTAAGGAACACTTTATAAACACATCCCATCTCAATGGGAAGCAAAAACATACTGGATGTCGACACTGATATGGACTGCGTAATGTGTTAGGAATGAAAGGATGCCACATCGTTTGATGCAAATGAAAATTCTCAACCTACAGAAGGCTGAATCGAAAAACACCTCAAAAATCATGCTGCAGCAGACTCAGTTACCGAAATTACATTGCAGCAAATCAGAACAGTACTCAGAAAATTGTTTGGCCCTAACACGCATGTATGCATGGCTAACAACCTCAGGGCATGCACCTAATGAAATGACGGATGGTGTCCTGGGAGACAGTCTGAGGTGCAAAGTGGTGGCGTCAGATGGACAAAAACATGAAGTCCCAGAGGTATTCTATTGGATTTAGGTCAGGTAAGTATGGGGGTCAGTCAATAGTATCAGTTCCTTCATCCTCTAGGAAGTGCCTGCATACTCTTCCCACATGAAACCGGGCATTGTCTTGCACCAGGAGGAACCCAGGAGCCACTGCACCGGTGCCTGTAGCCTGTAAACGTCTGTGCATTCCTCCATTAATATGCCTCCCCAGGCTATCACTGACCCACCACCAAACTGGTCACACTGACCAATATTACAGGACACATAGTATTCTCCACGGCTTTTCCAGACACTGTCACGTCCATCTCATGTGCTCAGGGTGAACCCATTCTCATCTATGAAAGGTGCAGGCCACCAGAGTTGGACCTGCCAATTATGGTATTCTGTGGCAAATGCTAATAAGGCTCCACGGTCCACAAGGCTGCTTGTAATAGCTCTTGCCCAATCTTAAGTTGTTCACATTATCATAATGTAAGCTTTTAGGTAGTATTTCACGTTGACTATATGATGCCAGACAACTGTTGATAGAAACTTTTAAACCATAAAAGCACTTACTATTACTATTAGAGCTACAATAATTGGTCAGTTCTTCAGTGAATCCACTGACAGAAAACCAACTATAGCTTTGATAACAGAAAAATCAAATTATTCTCAGGTTTATATTACCAAAGAAATGGCTCTATAAAAGCATTTAGCATGTTTGCTGCTCCTGCTGAAATCTCAGTTTCGTGTCCTGAGGTTTACAGTGTTTGCTGCCCAGGGAAATTGTGCTAAAGTAGTATTGATCATGTAGTGCAAGGATGATTCAACACATGCTTCTGTAAATGATGAAACCTTATGCTTAACGTTACAGTATCCAGTGTATTTATGTGTGTGCGAGTAAAAATGTTTCCTTACATCAGCACCTAAGCAGAGGATATTTATGGTTAGAGCAGGATGGAGAGTGCATGTATTTTGTTGCACATATCTGGGGTAATGGGGGGGGGAGTAAGTCCTCATAAAAGAAAAACCTAGATTTTAATATCAAGACTTGGTTGAAGGTTAGGTTTAGTTAAGGGTTAGGTAACCGGTGGTTACAGCGAGGCGAAATCTGCAAGAAATTACCGCAATGTCCTCTAAAGTGACACAACTGCGTGTGTGTATGAATGTGGTAGGTGGGTGGGTTGATGTACGGCGTACGGGCCTAGATCTATGCATCCCGGTGGAATAGATGGGAGAGATGAGTCATACATCAGCCAGAGCAGCGGGCACGCTCCAGACTCTGTCCTCTGTGCTGCAAATCTGTCAAGTGTCTGTGTGTGTGTTTGAGTGTGTGCATGGACCGTGTGTGAGTCTTTCTAAGGGAATAGATTCAGAGGCAAAGTCAGAGAGAGAAAGAGAGAGCACTAGAAATTGTGACAGTGTGAAAGTACTATCATAGAGAGATGATTGTAACCCTGAGGGTTAGTTGTAAAGGACATGTACATCAGTACCAGTCTGAACTTCTGATTTCTCTCTTCTATTCTTTATCCCCCTGGCCTCTATTTTTCTGTTAACTGTCCACACTGAATGAATGTGTCCCTCCCTTAAGGTGATATCAATTATTTTACACTGGATTTAAGAAAGATTGCCATTTCTTTATGTGACGGCTTTATTCTGAAGAAGCCTCTATTTGCAGTGGCTCCGTGGCGTAGTTGTTAATCCATTTGCCTTACATGTGAAAGATGTGAGGCAAACCCAGCCTACAAGCTATTGTACTTGTAGTCCAAAGCCCAAATAAATGGGAGGGTAGCATCAGGAAGGACATCTGGCATAAAATCTGTGCCAAATCAAACATGCAGATCCAGCCACTGTGGCAGCCCTTTGGGAAATAAGAGAGCAGCTGAAAATACCTTCTATTAGCTGTTATTTGCAGACACTGGTCTACTTTTTCATATGCTTTTATTTCAAATGGACCTGTTCTTTCCCTATAAATCCCCTTGCACTCTCCTATTAGCCATTTTCAGCAAGATGTGATGTGAGACAGTTGCTGTGTCTGTAAAGTCTGTTGTATGGATTTTAAGGAAATGCCTTTATAAATAAAGTTTATTAGTCATGTTACTATGTAAGCACCTGTCCACCACAGAGTTTATCCCTCTCTGCTGAGCCATCTGTGAATCACAATACAGGCAGTTTAAAAAAATAAAATAAAAATCCTTACATTTAAATGCACAGGAAAACAAGGAGGCCTTTCTTTTCTATATCTCTTTATTTCTTGGGTTTTCTGTACTAAGGGTCTTAAAGGTTGCTTTTGTGGTTGTGAATAAAGATATTAAAGAGAGGAAAACATCCCAAATTTCTAAATTAAACCAATTTGTCTGTATATATTAGGTATTTTTGTTAAACTTCTATTATATGAATAAAGCTTTATTAGGCTAATAACGAACATGTGAGTATAGACCATATATAAAAGATGCATGTTTTTTTTACTAGATTCTAGTTGCTAAGGGTCACTTCTTTTATCTTTCCCTTACAAAAAAGCACAAAACCCAGTCTTTAAACTATAATCACAAACAAGCCTTTGACTATTCTGGAAAAACTACACCATTGCATAAAAACAGGTTTATCTGTGCCCCAAGTTTATCAGTATACAGATAAAGTTGATGTTGACAAAACAGGATCTGCTGCTATAGAGTTCACTTTGTTTTACTTCCTTTACATGTAATGATTTACAAGAAAATAATATGATGCAATGCAGAACTCTTGAGCCAACCTCGTGTCCTTACATTTTTCTTCCAAGTAAAGAATTTATTTTAAGTTTTTAAATTAGTCTTGCTCAATAGCTCTCCTGGCTTTCCGAAGGCATTTCAAAGTCTTTCTTTATACACTGGCTGCTTTTTCACTTACTTTCAGTCCAGTCCTTGTACCTCACCATTTTCAAATCAATGTGGGTTTTTTTTCTCTTTTTGCTTGTTTGTTAAGCGACTTAACTCTGACCTGTGAATCATTTAAGCATGAGGAAAAACACATAACACAAGGGATGAACCAGTGTTGTTTCTGCTGATAACAGACTAGCAGATTAGCAAGGAATCAATTTAAAATTTTAACTTTAGGCACTTTTTTACTAACAGCCTGTTGCAAAAACACATCATTTGTTCGCATATTGTTAGCTGAATCTATGAAAATTGACGAAGGTAGATCAGTTTGATGGGTATAAAACAGTATTTTTGCATCAGCAAGGTGATTCCCATATAACTGTCAGCCCAAAACTTGGCATATTTTGGCAAGGTGTGCTGTGTGTCCATAAAAATTTTGAAGATACTGGACAAATGGAGTACAAAAGACAAAACACGGAACATTAGAGATATATTTGGACCTTTCGTTGATCCATCACTGAAGACTCATGAGAAATAAATAGACACTTTATTGATCCCACAAGAAAATGGTTTCAATGGGAGGGTGGCTGTCAAGAAGCCATTTTCGAGGAAGAGAAACATGGAGTGGTGTGAAAATTACACAAGAACTGGACTGAAGATCAGTGGCAACAGGGCTTATGGAGTGATGAATGCAAATTTGAAAGATTTGGCTCAAATCGTCATCAGTATGTAGAGAAAATGTCAGGAGAGAGGTACAATAGTCAGTGTCTACAAACTTTGTTTAAAAAATGGTGAAGGCTCTGTCATGATTTGGGGCTTCAGTGGTGTCGGTGGGATCTTGTCAGCACTGATGGAATTATTAATACCATCAGATCCACTATGCAATACCATCTAGAAAGTGTCGACTTTTTTGTTAAGCATGTCAGTGGTCCCCAAACAGTCCCAAACACCCTGCAAATGCTCTAAAAGCATACCTGGATAAAAAAACAAAACAAAACAGAAACACACACACACACACACACACAATGGAGTGCTTTCAGTCATGGATTGGCCTCCACAGTGCCCAGACCTCAACACTATTGAAGCAGTGTGGGATCATCTTAACAGAGAACAGAAAAAAAAGGCCAACATCCAAAGAATCGCTTTGAATGTCCTTCAAGAAGCCTAGAAAACTATTCTTGAAGTTTACTTAAAGAAATGACAAGAAAATGACAAGAAATGTGCCTCACACAGTTCAGGCTGTGTGGAAGAAAAAAAAAGTGGTCATAACATTGCAGCATACTGAAACACCAGTGCATTAGTAAATCATTTGAACTACTGTCCTGCTGATGACAGTTTTTTGGAAAGGTTGATGGCTCAGCACCTAGTTCTACCAAAGACTGTGCTGATTATGCATGCTGTTGGCCAATTTCTAAAGCATGTCAGGATGAACTGCAATCAATTTCCTCTCTTCTAAGCATCTCCTCTGAAACTGCCTTTTAGGTTTTGCTGTTTAAATTTGGATGCACAAGACATCCTGACGCTGGGGAAACTTAGTGTTAGATGAGGCTGCTGTCTGTCTCCATTTCTATAATCCGAGTGTGCCTTTTTTGGTGCCTGCTGTTTGTGTGTGATAGGATGACATCATACTGTCCTATTACCCTTAGTTGTACTTAAGACCGGTGAGTCCTACTCCATGCCAGTATAAGTCCAGATCCAGGTTTTCTCCAGCTGCCGTCTCAGAGTGGGGGTGGGACTGCACTGCAGAGAGAGAGAGAGAGAGAGAGAGAGAAGTGCTTGCCAGTGTGGTACTGTGCTAAGAAAATCCACATAACAGGCAGAAAGAACATATAAAAGAAGAGGAGAGGAAGAAGGCTTGCTGAACAAACTGCCTGTAGACAGTGACGCAAACTCCAAATAGGTAACTACACTCTGATGCATGCATGTTTCACCATATGTGTGTTTTAGTCCCTGTGCATGAGTGTGCCAAGGCTTCAGCAGTTCAGAGTGAGTCATTTGAATATGAACCGCAAATTGAATTTGCAGCAGAGGTAGCGAGGTAGATTCTTTCTTTTTCATGCTTTGAGCAATTTTTGATGCTTTAAATTTACAAGGAAAATCCACCCGCTGGATTAATTGGATTGCGGGAAAATACACAGGAGGAGAAATGAGCTGTCACAGAGAGCCTGGTATTAATTTTTTTTCCCCTGCTCTGTTTGCTAATGCGTGTTTTCTGTTATGTCTGTGTTTTTTGGCTCATTGTCTGTACGTTGAAAACATCCTGATGAAGCAAAAAAGCTAGATTTGGAACAGATGAATATGACTGTGTGTGTGTATGTGTGTGGGTCTGCATGTGTGTTGTCAGTATGGGCAGATGTTGCCATCACAGGTGCGTTTGCCATGTGAAAAACATAGATGGTCTTCACCTGTTTCTTTCTACAACCCCTCTCATCATTCTCTACATCAGAAATGCCCTTTTTACACGTGTCCATTTACTGCAGCTCATTTTATTTATTTATTTATTTTTTGTAATGCTCCCATGAACAGGAGGCTATCGCATTTCCAAAAGTAATACAGTTCCCAAATACTGCAGTAGACAAGGACCAAAAACTCAAAAAGCAGCTGGGCTCAAGGTTAAATTTTTTTCTTCTTAAATTTAAGAAGATTTAATTTTCACTTCTCTCTCCATCTTTCTCCTTCTCTCTCTCTCTCTCTGACCCTCCCTGCATCAGCCATGACCAGCAACCAGACAGCATGTGTGTGTGTTTGTGTGGTTCAAAGGGTGTGGTTTGTAGATTCACATCAGTGTTATTTTTGATGCGTCTCAAATGCTCCATACTTTCATTACCCACCTCCCCTATTTTCTCCTTCTGTCACCCTTATATCAGCTTCCATTTGTTTCCATGGCAACTGTGTTTGATTCCCCCCCCTCCATTTGAGCACCCTTCTTGTCACCCCATTTCTTTTTTCTACTCACCCCCCCTACACACACACACACACACACGCACGCTCACATCAGAGACTTTTCTCCCACCCCCTTTTTTCCCCTCGTGTCTCTCACCTTTCCACTTACCACCACTTCTTCTTGGAGAGGCAGCCACACCCTCCCTCTCTCCTAGTTGTGCAGTTGTCTCCATCCTGCCTTCTTTTTTTTCATCCAACTTCTTTTTTCTCTCCTCTTCAGGCAATTCTTCCACCTCAAAACACATCCCCTACCTACCCATTAGCTTCACACCAGGTCTCTCCTCGCAGCTTTATGTGCTGCCTCACCTTTTGAATTATGCATACGATGTCACCGGTCACATGTGATCAACATGCTGACCTTGTTGCAGTCGTGTGTGTGCGTGTACTAGCAAGCATGTGTTTAGGTATATTTATAAGGCTGTCATATATGATACATGATACAATACAACACAGGCTCTGTGTACCATATGATGCTACATTTCATCATTCCAGTCTAAAGCATAATGGATTATGCTCCTCTGTTTTCTAATTATGATAAGTGTGTGGAAAGCTGTTTGTTTGTGCCCATGTTTTATTGATTAGTCTGGGAAGCTCCATAAGACACCATCAGGGCAAGCTAAAGAAGCGATTACAAGCCACAAGGTTGTGGTGACTGGCACTGACAAGGTGATATTACTTGTTAATGATCACGTATTAATGTGTTGTTAAGCACTGGAGCCAAGCAAACCACCCATTAGAAATCTCTGGTTACCTAATGTTCAGTTTTTCCTGAACTGAGATACTGCATGATTTTATTTGATGGAATTATATTGTAGTTGAGTCTAAGGTTTACCCAAATACAGGAAGCTGCACAAAGGTTGTTTTCTTGCAAGGTAAAAATCATTGGAGTGTTTTCGGTACTATTATCACTTATATAATGGTGTCACCACATTAACATTAAATAGAAAGCATGGTGTAACATTTGTGATGTTTAAGAATAATGTTCATATCGTTTAAACTACAAGCATGCTGATTTCTAAGGGAAGCTTGTCAGCTATATTCTCAGTCCATTGCATATGGCATTATGTGGAGAACAGCCTCCCAACGGAGAGCCTATTAGTATTCACACACAGACCTCTGCAGTGATCAACACATGTTCAGGCACACAGGAGAGAATGAGCTTCATTCATATTCATTTTGCGTGTTATCGGTAATCTGCTCACCGTGTTTACTTTAATACTGCAAGGCCCTTGTTTCCCTCCTGTGCCTGTCTCTCCACCTATTTTGCGCACCCCCACGCATATGCAAATTCCTACAGTTTCACCATCCGAGGCATTTTCAAGGTGTGAAGAGAGACTCACATCTGAGACTTTTTTCCTTCTCCATTTCTGCAGAAAGAATTGACCGAGGGATGCAGAGCTGCAGTTCAGTTTGAGTACGTCTGTACACGTATAAAAATGAATACCTTCAACACAAAACTGCCAAGACCATCCAGTGTCTGCATAATTATTGTTTTCCACCTACAAAGACACACTGCACAGCATACAAACAGTGCAAGTGTCTGTAGGAGGCCTGCTCAGATGAATACTAAGAAAACTCACGTAGTGCTTGGCTCTCTTCCTGGTAGCACAATCAATAGTGCACAAGCACACACATGTACAATACATACTTGTATTGGACCCATGAAAATGGAATAAAGAGAGAGAATTGCATTATAAGCCATGTCCAGATACTCAGAACCCCATCATCTAACATAACAGGATTCATTAAATAAACCCATGCATGCACACACACACACACACACACATACACAGAGCACTGTAGTTAGCCATCCCTTGTTCATCTGTGGGATTGTCCAGTGCTTTCCTCTAGGTGTGGCATGGCTGTGCAGAAGCATTGCAGCCATGCATGTTAAAACTTAAACCTGGCTTTGTCTACACACACAAGCAGAGGTCGTGTGTAGAGGTAGTATATTTTTCAGCAGCTTTTTTTGTTTGTGTTTTTTTTTGGGGGGGGGGGGTTATCTTTCCAGGTTTGTGCCAGCATGGAGGCTGTCTGAGAAAGTTTATTTCATGTCTACACAGAACTGTAGGTGTTAGGTGTTTTTTTTGTTTTTGTTTTTGTTTTTTGTCTGCAGCCTGCAAACAAACAAAAGCATCTCTTCCGTTTTTTTATGCGGGCATTAATGTGTACAGTCACGCTGAAGGTGTTTTGCTTCTTTTTAGGTACCAACACCAGGTCTCCATTAGACTGGCCATTCAGTTTTAGTGTGCAGATTTGAAATAAGGAGTGGGCACTTATAAGGTTTAATGTAAGGACTGGAGATAACGGGGAGTTTGTCTAGACTTGTCTGCGGATTGTGTCTCAAGGCTCTTTTTCTCTGTCTTGGCTATGTGTTGCAATAAAGGATTTTAATAACTGCAGGGCTTTTTCTGCTGCATGGTGTTTTCGATCACAAGGGTTATAATTCATGCGTGGGCGTACTATTATGTTGTTCTGGTGATTTTTATTGGAATAACCTGACCTTTTTGAGTGAATTTTTGTTTTTTTTAGTTTTTTTAACGATTGACCTTGGGCCATATGAGCACTATAACAAACAGCTGCTCAGTCGCCTCCAAATAACTGTTAGGGTAAAAAAAAAAAAATCAATATTTGTCCACGCATGAAAATATGCCATGTGCAACCTACAAACACCCCTTAAATCCACAGATTGGAGAAAGATATTGGCCCAGCTGGACCGAGCTCGGCGGGCCACCTGCAGTTCAGCCACTGATTCATGTGTGAGTCTGTGTGTTGAAGTACTTTCCGTTTGAAAAACAAAAGGGGATGAAAATCAAAAGAGTGAGAGAGCGAGAGGGGGCTGGACTGAGAGGCAGCTGTATGAGTGCACAAATTGCTGCTTTTAAACAGGCACATCTGAATTTATCAGAATTGCCTTGGCAGTAAGTGGACCTCAGGCAATTTCCTACCCTCCAAATTACGGCAGTTATTACAAATTATTTTTGTCATGTGTTAGCACAGTGGACAACAAGAAGAAAACTAGCTTTTCTATCATTATATTAACTTATATATGTGATACGGATTACATCCCAGAGCAATGGCCATAAACAGAACGAGAGAAATGAACCCTCGTGTGGGCTTTCAACATCCGTACGAACACACAAAAGTGTGATAAACATTTGTTATATGATTATAAGTGCCGCTTACAAAGAGCAGAATGAGCAACGTGTATTCGGGCTCGGTTGAAACTGAAATAAAAAAACCCTGTATATGAAATATCACCTCACTGCTGTGCTGCTAAATCAACCCATGAATAAAAGAGTGACTGCAGAAAAGCAGAGAGCGACAGAGAAACAAAGCCTGTGAGAGCAGCAGGGGTTTTAATTCATTATTCATCCTCTAATTTGACATTAGAGGTCAGTGTGTGTTCCTCCTCTGCTTCCTACCTCCTCCGCCTCCTCCGCTTCACCTTCACTCTCTTGTGTGGATTCCTAATCTGAGCGAGTGTTTTAAACTTGCAGAGTATCAGTTTGTTTTGTCTGTGCATCAGCAAAAACTGACGCCTACAAACGCTTGACTGTTCAGAACTGTACGTAGAGTTTGTTGTGTCTGTCGATTGTTTATTTCGAGCTCTGTAGTCATTTGTAGAGATCCCGGTGTTTCTTCTCTCAGTATCTAGTTTCAGGTTGTAGTTCCAGATCACTAACCTATCTGTCTCGGTAAACATTCAACAGATAGGTTCTTTAAAAATCATCCGGTGATAACAGCTTCTCTCTAATCCTCTGTCTCTGTGCAGAAACTGGACACATAGACCCAGTCATCATCGAGCGTTACAACACCCCGGGTTTCATTGGCTGCCTGTCGCGGGTGGAGTTCAACGGAATCGCCCCGCTCAAGTCTGCACTCAGAACAGCCGCAAAGTCTCAGGCCACGCCAACAGAAAAGCAGCCTGCAGCTGCGTCACCTGCATCTTACCAGGGTAAACTGGTGGAGTCCAACTGCGGGGCATCACCTCTCACCATCCCGCCAATGTCTGCTGCGACAGATCCCTGGCATCTGGACAAAACAGGTGAGTGGAACATGCTCAACATGTTGATTTTTCATTTTTCTCAGCGATAAGAAAAAGCAACACTGTGCAGTTCTGGGTGGTTAAGGAGCGCTTATAGCCCCAAGTTTTTTCTTCACAGCAGAGTAAGAGTTCATTAGGTAAATATAAATACTTCCAAAGAAAGATAGCAATTGATCCTTGAAATGCTAGCACAGGTCTTTATTTCAGACTTGTGTGTTTACATGTCCATACACACACACACACACATACATACAGACTAAAGAACATGTGTGTCTAATGATATACCCAGCGGCAGTCTTTAGTATTTTTAGTGTCATCATTCTGGAAGCATCCGTTTTCCTCAGGCTCTGTGCCAACTGTGCCTTTGGGAGCGTTGAGCTCTCTGAAATTGATCCAGTCCATCGATCTCGACTCCAGGTCCTCACTCGAAGTCAGCCCGCGGCCCTCCGTCTGCAAAGTGGATTATTGTTTATGTTGCCTTAGGTTTTCTATAGATAGCTCTGATCTATAACTTATCAAGACCTCCCTCCATCCTTCCACTTGTGTAATGATGATTGTGCGATGCCAAGTCGACTCTTTTGCGTTAGTTTCTTTTTGTCGGTGATGACATCCTTTCCCGTTTCTGTCAATTTACTTTTCTGTGTTTTCACCTTTCTATTATGTTTTTAAATACATTGTAGTTTTGTCCAATTACATCCAAGCACATGCAGGCAGCAGAGGTAACCATGATTTAAATTTGAAAAAAATAATTAAGAACAAAAATATATAAAAAAAAAAAAAAAAAAAAAAAAAAAAAAAAAAAACACAAAAAAAAAAAAATAAAATTTTTTTTTTTTAAACAT